>NQII01000057.1:1443320-1612440 GCA_002778355.1 Clitarchus hookeri | reverse complement strand
AAGTGTTTAAAGTAGTTTTGCTGTTTGCCTCAGTTTATGACCTTTGATCTTTTGTTTGGTAGTAAGAGGAAGTAACGAATCGTTCCTCCCTTGCCAATATATATCGTCTCCATAACAACACGAAAATGCCATCTATCTGCACAACTCTTGATAACTTTTTTCGTACCCGACTGAGAATCTCACAACTGGTTTAGTTTAGAGAACTATCATCAGAATAAACAAAATGTTAAAATGACAATGGCACATTTAAATTTAAAATGTGATTGACTGGCGGTGTGCAATGTCTGTTTAAAATGACAATGAGTAGATGTTTGGGTCAATTTAAAATGAAAATAACAGTAGGTGGTTTTCGTGTTTAAAAAAAAAAGGAAGGACAGGGGTTAAACTTATGGAAACCTCGGAGATACACTCAATTCTACAACTTTCATAAAAACAAACAAAATGAAACATCCCTGCATAAACTCTTGTGATTCCGAGGCATTGATACATGAAATGCATTAATTATAATCGCTCACTGCTAGCTGGTTATTGGTTTAGGATTTAAAATGTAAATGAATCGTTGTTAGGTATGCAATAGGAAAATTTTAGCAACAAGTCACTTCCACATGTGGATATGTACAAAGAAACTTTTGGTAAAGAAACCAAATGTTCCGTTTTCAGTTTGGATACGCCACAAGAAACAATTAGGTATTTTTATAAATGTTTTAAAAGATAAATGAATACGTGAAACGGAACAAATGAGGCTTGGTGGCAATTTCCACCTGTCGTCTTGGATATGCAAACCCACCGCTTTTCAATTCAAGTCGTTTTTCATGTGAATACGCACAAAGAAACTTTTTGGTAAAGTAACCAATTGTTCCGTTTTTAGTTTGGATACGCCACAGGAAACAATTAGGTATTGTTCTAAATGTTAAAAAAATATAAATGAATACGCGAATCGGAACAAATGAGGCTTGGTGGCAATTTCCACCTGTCGTTTTGGATATGCGAACCCACCAATTTTAAATTCGGGTCGTTTTTCATGTGGTAACGCACAAAGAAACTTTTGGTAAAAAAACAGGTAATTACAGGAAGGCTGGATACACAGGAAGAAATTTTGCATTTGTTTTGGCCTTCTCAGGACTTAGTTTGGATACGAAATGGACGACTTTTTGGGTGGATTTTATGTATCATTGGATACGTAATATAATGTTTTTTTGAGGATTTGGATACGCAATACGAAATAATCACCAAATTTATTTATTCCATGTTATTGTACAAGAGGTAAACGTTATTATATTTGCAGAATTTGTATTAGTATATAAGAAAGATATTACAAAAAAAAATATAAAAAAAATGTTATACCAATAGAATTAGTTAAAGTTGTGATGAAATTATTACTAATACTACTTAAGAATATATACATTTCTTTCAGAATTTGAAAATTTATTTTCTTACTAAAACTTTTTTTAAAATATATATAGAAATAAAAAATGGCAATACCAAAATCGAGTGAAATGAAAGTGAGAGAGTTGAGAGCAATGGCAAAAAGTTTGAAATATTAAATATATACACAAGTTGAAGAAGTATCATGTATTTACAGGAATAAACAAAAATTATAATAAAGGTAGTCAAATGAAAGTTTTAACGCAAACTGAGATAAAAACGAATAAAATGAAAAAAAATTTTTTTTTAGATAAGTTATAAATTAAAGAATTGTATAGGATATCTAAATATTTAAATATTAAGAATACACATTAGTTAAAGAATAAAGATCTCATGAATGCTATAAAGGAAAACATATAGTGACCAAATTTTTGATTAATTATCTTTCGAAATTGCTGTATTCGTGAAAAATAAAAAACCACATGAAAAATATTTTAATAATTAATTGCCAAACCCTAAATATATATAATACTAGAAATACAAAACTTGAGAACACTACAATAGTTAATAAAACCTTTGCAAATATACTACAGACATATAACTTAGAATATAATATTCGTTTATATAAGCCTAAATATTTTATAAATTCATTAAAATCTAAAGTGTTCAAATAAATTAAAACTAAATAATGCAATTAAAGGCATCAAGGGACTTAAGGCTAATATCAAAATAATTGCTTATTATCACTTGCCAACTATTAATCAAACACATGTGTTTTCAATTCAATCAGTTAATTGTACTATAACAAGTGAAGGAAATATAATATTTTATAAATATGGAAAAAACAGATTTACGAACACAAATATCTGAGTTTCAAAAAAGAGGATCTGTTTCGTTATTAACTATTATTATTGGTTTGCAACTATCTATTAATAAATATAATCCATTGACAGGTAGCTCATGCTTACAATTACCTAATAAAATAAAAATAAGAAATCATGTATAATATGTAAAAATTATTGATAGAAAAAGTTTTTTTTGTTCTATAAATTATCTTTCTAACTAGCAGCAGATAATTCCGAGGGAGTTTTAAAATATTAATATTCGTCAAGAAATCGACAACGCATTAAATAAATTTGAAATTCCAATGAAAATGTTTAATATAGCTAAATTCCAGGAGAATGTTGTTTTTCTATAAAAGTTTAGTACTTTGATGAAATAATAATATATAGCCACTTCAAATTACAAATAATAAATCAGCTAAATACAAAAAATTAATACATTTTAAACGAATATAAAAATCCTTTTTGTTGGATAAAAATGTATGACGATTATATTAATTATAATATAATAATCATAAAAGTAAATTTTTTCCTTGTAATATGTGTTTGTTAAATTTTTCTATTAAAGAAAATTAAGAAAAACTTACTGAAGATTGTTCAACAAACAAAGAAGTAAAATTTAATTACCAAATAAAGGTAAACAAATATTATTTAAAAATCATAAACAAACAACAACAATAGCATTTGCAATTCATGCAGATTTTGAATCTCTCTTAAAAACGATACAAACAACAAAGCCAAATCAGAGATGAATAAAGAAATTCAAATTAATCACAAAATACCCAATTTTAACAGAAGACGATATCGAAAAAGGTTTATACAAAGCAATATTTAAAAAAAAGAGTAATCTATCTAATCAAAATACAGATAATAGAAAAATTATATCAAACTATTTATAAATTTCAAAGAAATATAATTTGCATCAAACATATTGATTTTGTTATTATATTGTTTTTATTTATCAAAGTTATAAAATTCCAGTTGTTTATAGATGCCCAAATGTGCATAAAAGTTATAGAATTTATGAAAAAAGAAACAGAAGAGGTTGAAGAAAAATTCACAAATAGAACCAATGAAACAATTATTTAAAGAATAAATAATTATTTATAATAAATAAAGAAAATATACAGAATGCGAATGCAATTATTCAGAAAACAGTCACAAGGAAAACTATGAAGATTATCTAACTGGTAAATTCATTAATCCTCTGTGAAATTATGGTAATGTACAATTGAAGTTACCCAATTTTGCACCAATTATTTTTCATAATTCTGCTGGCTATAATGCTAATTTATTTATTTAAAAATGTAGGATTTGATAGTAAAAATATAGCTTTGATGGAAAACCAGCAAATTATTTAAAATTTACATTTATTGATTCATTAAAATTTATAACCATCAGGCTAGATAAATTATCATCACATTTAAGTAAAAAGCATACATATGAAACAAATTCATAATTTTTTCTCAGAAAATGTAAGTGTTTTAGTTTTAAAAAGTTTTTTGTTCTATAGACTATATTTATAACTGGAAAAAATTTGAAGAAACTGATTTACCAAAAATACATATTATTAAATTTAATTAATATAATATAATCGATGAAGATAATGAACATTCATATAACAATGGAATAAATTCAATATAAAAATTCTTGGAGAATATAACGATTTATGTTCGAAAAAAGGATGTATTATTTTTAGTAGATATATTTGAAAACTTTCGAGATAAGTGTTTAAAAACATATAATTTAGAACCAAACACCCATTTTATTTATTATACGATTATGATGTGGTATTAATGATTGAAAAATTTATTTTAGGTGGAATTTCACAATTTTGTAAACGATGTGGTAAAGCAAATAATAATTATTTAGAAGATTATGATTTAAAAAAAGGTTAAATAATTTTATATTCTTAGATGCAAACAATTTATAGGGTTGGGGCATGTTACAATATTTAGCATAAGGTAAATTTGAATAGATGAACTGATAAAAATTTTATTTACAGTTTTTAACGAAATATATACAAAATATGAAAAGTGATTCTCAACATTGTTATATATTAGAAGTCAATTTAGAATATCTTCAAAAATTACATAATTTGTATAAATATGTATCATTTTGTTGTGAAAATAAAATTATACCAGAGACAAATGAATTGAAATTATTAACATGTTTAAATTATAAAAAATATATATGTTCTACATCAATAAATATCTAAAACAATGTGTATCTAATGCCATAATTTTAACAAAAATGCAAATAATTATAAGGTTCAGTATATTAAGATAGCTAAATAATTTGTTAAATTGAATACACAAATGAGAAGAAAGGTAAAAAATTATTATGATTAATAATTTTATAATTTAATGAATAATTCTCATTTTGGTAAAATAATAGAAAACATAACAAAGCGAACAGATTTTCTTTTAAAATCAAATGTTGAAGTTGTTGGAAAATTAATTGCTAAATTAAATTTTCAAGAAAAAACAATATTTAATGAAAATCTAGTAGGCATTCATATGACTTAGACTAAGGTAAAATTCGATAAACCCATATATGTTGCTATATCAATATTATATTTAACCAAAGAATTAACTAAGGTTTTCCACTTTAATAAAATTAAACAAAAATATAATGATAAAATAATATTATGCAATCAAGATACCGAATATTTAATTTTTAAAATAAAAATAAAATATATACACTGACAGAGCCTCTAACAGCTTAAACAGTCCCCTGTTGACATGTAGGGTCCATGGATTCATGGGGATTCTTCCATTCCCGTACACGTCCATCCGCCCGATACAATAGGAAACGAGACTCGTAAGACCAGGCAATGCGTTTCCAGTCATCAATAATCCAATGGCGGTGTTAGCGGGCCCAGGCGAGGCGTAAAGCTTTGTGTCGTGCAGTCAATATTGGTACACGAGTGGGCCTTCGGCTCCGAAAGCCCATATCAATGATGGTCTGTTGAATAGTTCGCACACTGGCACTTATTGACGCCCCACCATTGAAATCTTCACCAATTTGAGAAAGGGTTGCACGTCTGTCACGTATAATGATTTTAGTCAGTCGTCGTTTGTCCCGTTCGTTCGCGATCTTTTTCCGGCCGCAGCGATGTCGAGGAATTTATGTTTTACCCGATTCGTAATATTCACGGTACACACGTGAAATTGCCGTACGCAAAAATTGTATCGCTACCTTGGAGATGCTACGTCCCATCTCTCGTGCACCGACTATAACCCCACGTTCAAACTCACTTAAATCTTGAAAACCTTCCATTGTTGTCTTATATAGGCGTTGCCGACCGCTTCACTTTACTCTGATTGGTTCCATACCTCTGTTATTTGCATACGCACATGTATACCAGTTTTTTGACTCTCCAGTGTATATTCTGATTTAAAACAATAGTAGTGTGATTAGACACTACTGATTATCCAAAATGTTATTAATATCATGCAGCTTATAAAAAATATAGGTAAAATAATAATTAATTAATTAGATAAATAATGAGAGAATTTCTTGGATTAAGATCAAATATGTCAGTGTATAAAATTGTTGATGAAGAAGAAAATAAATCAAAAGGTGTGAACATTGTGCGAACAATTATAGAATATTTTATGATGATTATAACAATGTTTTATTCGGTAATAAAATGTAATATTTAACAAAGAATTTAATTCGAAATAAGTAACATCATATTTATATTTTAAGTATGTTAAATTCAATTAAATCTGCACCATAATAAAATAATTGTTTTCCATAATATTATATATAATATCACCTACGGTTATAACAAATTTTAAAATTACGTTTATAAAATACAACAAGAAAAAATATCTCAAGCCGAACTTCCCGAAAAAAAAAATATTTACATACGAAATAAAATCCTTCGTAATATGTTATTAATATTAAAAGAAATTGGATGGAGTACTAATTTTTTTATACACTAAGTATTGATATATTTCTTAATTTCAATTCTATTATAAAAATTAAAAATGTCGAATTTCGGAAGGGGGCCTGATTTGGGTACCCCCTAATGTTGATTTATTAATGAAAATTGATCCAACTGTATTCGACATAATTTTTAAAATAATAATTTTCAAAAAATTATTTGTATCAAAATTAAATTCTTCAATTCTCTTCAATCTCTTTTTTTTTCACATAATTAAGTTGTTTAAAATCATATTTTTTAATACATTAATTAGATTATTTTAAGAATAACCTTTAATTATGAAATATGTTGCAATTTGTTTTAATTTTGAAACTTTCATGTATTCTAAACTTTTTCAGAATGGTTTTTCTAAAATGAACTTATAATATTCTATCTGTTGTATCAAATATTTTGTGTTTAGATTATAATATTTTTAAATTATTAGTACCTTTCCAAGAGCTTTAAATTATTAACATTTAATGCCTCAGTTCCAGTAATTTTGGGGTAAGTTATAATTTATTTTATCAGTATGGTCAGTTTTAATTTTATAAATTCTTTCTATAAGTACTTGTTTTCTTTTACACAAAGAGACCTATGTATTTTATTGCTTTGCAATTTCACTTAATTCAGTATATTTGTTATTCAGAAGATCTTTATTTTGAATTCTATATTACTTGAATTAATACGCTTCATATAATCTATTTTAGCTCTCTTGTATATATCTTGTAATTATCTTCACTTATGAAAAAATATTTTTTTTTTATAAATAATTGAATTTTTCCAATCTGCTGTTATGCATACCCCCTTTAAATACTCATCACAATTTCATATATATATTATTTGTAATATAATTCCAATATCAGCACTATTTTTAAAACAATGTGATTAAAGTTTTATCCTTAATTTTTTTAAGTGATGGACATGCTGTATAATAAACAATATAATCACGAAAACCAAAAAGGTTATTTGGGCTCAAAACTAGTTATGATATCAGTTACAAAATTTTTAATTCATAATATTTTATACACATTCCATGAGTCGCATTACAATGAACATATAAAATTTTTACGAATTGAAATTAGGTATCTTACCACAAATTCATTTTTAATTATAAATTTTTTTTCAAATCATTAATTAATTTTTAATTGATCAACTATATCTATACTATATTTACTACAATCATTTATTCTTTCTATTATATTATTGGTTTCTAATACAATATTATAAGTTTAATATGGTTCATATATATTTAGATTTTGTTTGTAATGATTCAATATCATATTAGCCTTTAAGAATATCAAATGTTTATGTATATCAACAACTATAATTATATTAATATTTATATTTGGTGTTAAATATGGCGTACAGAATTTAATTAAAGTAATAGAATTTTCACGGTGAAGAAAATAGAAATTAATTTTATTCTACTATCCATGAAAATTTTATTCATTTTTATAATATAAATTTAATCACAAAATTATAAAGTTAATTGGAGTATTAGGGTTCTAATATATGAAAAGAAATCATATATAAAAGGAATGGTGATTTATTTCAAGATAATATAAAATAATAATGGTTAGTGCTAGTTATTGTTATGAAACAAGTCTCATGATTAATTATATATATAAGTGGATTGATAAATTACAATAAATTATTTTTTTTTCATAGTGTTTAATCCAAAAAATATACTAAATTAATAGATAATTTTGAAAAATGAAGAAAAAATGTAAAGGACAAATTATAATGTAATGATGTGTAAAGAAGAATGGTAAGATAATTAATTAGTTATATTTTAAGACATTATAATAAAAATTAAGATATTATAATACAATATTTTACTAGAGGAAGACATAAGATTTTACATTATTGTAATTTAGGTAAATCCAATACAAGACTTTGAAAACAATTACTAAGAGATAATAAAAACTATTATATATATTTACACAAAATGATACATGTTTAAATCATAATTGAAATGATTTTGTTGGTGCAGTTATGTCTGTTGATACATTTACAGAAATTTGTTCAAAATGGTGGGTTAATAATTTTGGTTTTATTACAATAGATATGTTTAGAAAATTAAAGATGGTTATTGAAGAAATCAGATTTAAAATATTAAAAAAAATGAAAATGTGTTTAGAAGGTAAAAAAAATAATTACAAATTGTATTTTATTCTGGTATTGGAAACAATGTAACAGTCAAATAATTAAAACATTTTCATAATTTAAATGTGAAATAATTGGTCCACTTTATTAATTAATAACAATATTATAAATGTTTTGATAAATGATAAAAATACAAAAATTCTAAAAATACGATGTTTTAAATGAATAATGCAAATAATTAAATTATGAATTTAATTTTATATAGGTGTTGATTTTACATCAATTATTATATATAAATAAACCACCTCCCCCCCTCAAATGCTAAAATTTAAATTTAATATTATATATAAAATGTTGATCTTGAAATTATATATACCAAAAATCCTAAATATACCAAAATACAAAAATTGCAAAGAAGAAAATATAGTATTGTAGAAGGTAAAAAATAAAATATAAATTTATTTTTATATTGAACTGAAAATTATATTAACTTTTGCCCACATAAAATAAATGTTAAAATAAAAAATCAAAATGATTTTTTAAATTAGTACATATTTACACTACAAATGCTAAAAATACACAAAATACTAAGTAGAAAATGTAAAAATATAGAAAATAAACATATTTACTAATAAATTAAATTTTATATTTGTATTAAAAATTATCTTAATTTTTGCTTATGTGACATTGAAATTCGATAAATTACTCTTTAAATCAACACTCTAAATATATTTAAAAAATTATTTTATTTGTATATTATGAATACTAAAAATACCTTAATTCCAAAGTAGAAAATGTAGAAATAAAATGGTAAAACATTAAATTGTAAATTTTATATTATTATGGTATGGAAAAACACATTATTTTTAATTATATGGAAATATATGGCTTTTAAACAAATTTCTGTTAAAATTTTAACTCTTACATTATTATTTAAATATTAGAGTAGACTTAAATTATATATACAAAAAATACTAATATTACTAAAAACAGAGCTTAGAAAATGTACTAATATAGAACATAGTTAATTGAAATATAAATTTATTTTTAACCATACTCAAATTAATATAATTTTAATTTTTATATTATAGATAATTAAAAATGTACTGTTAAATTTGAAACTAATTTTTTTTATTAGAATATATATACGTTTATCATAATACAGGCTGAGTATAAAAGAATACCCCAACTTTGAAGGTCTATAATATCAAAACCAAACAACCTACAACCTTGGTTGACCATTCAAATGAACCATGGAACCGTGAAATTGGTTTACCATACATTCATAAATGATCAATGTGACCACCACGAGCGGCCCGAACATCTACGCGATAATTAAAGTTCCACACTCTTGTCATCATGTCTGGTGTTACGGTTTGGATGGCGTCCATTATTCTCGTTTTGAGGTCGTCAATGTTAGCCGGCAATGATGGACGGAACACTTGATCCTTTATGTACCCCCCTTAGAAAAAAATTGTATAGGGTAAGATCCGAGCTTCTTGGGTGCCAGTGATGAAGAGCCTGGTCACCAGCTGCACCCCGACCCATCCAACGTTGCGACAACTCTCGTTCAGGCATCTGCGAACATCTAAGTACCAATGGGGTGCGCACTATAAAGGAAACATCAGATTGTCCCCTTCACATTGAAGTGTCGAATGCGAGCTCGCTACCCCCTCGCCACCTGAAACTGAGAGTTACGAACGCCATCGAAACCGCAACACCGGGCATACTGACAAGAATGTGGAACGAGTTTGATTATCATGTAGATGTCGTACGAGCCGCTCATGGTGGTCACATTGAACATTTATAAATGAATGGTTAACAAACTTCACGGTTCTATGGTTATGTTTATTGGTCAATCAAGGTTGTAGGTTTTATTGGTTTTGATATTATAGACATTCAAAGTTGGGCTATTCTTTTATACTCATCCTGTATATAGATATAACTAGCGAACCAGCCCGGCTTTGCCCGGGTACAATAGAGTTTTACAGTGATACAGTAATAAATAAATTGGTTTAAGACAATTCATTTATGTAAAAAAGAATTATAAAATTATACTATGTTGGCCTACGTTTTTAACTAATTACAGCAAACCTAAAGGCAGGAAATATTTTTTACCAGATAGCCAAGAAGTAGGGTATGGTTTTTGGAGTGTATCTGTGCAAGTATCGCATAGTTGCCACATTTCCACTTACCAGTGTCGATGTATGAAAATCAAAACGTGAGTTTCATCATGTTGTAGCTTTAGAAATAAGTGTACGTAGGTACTACTTTATGCGCTTGGCTGAGGGATCTTAATCGATCACCAAAGTTAAGAAACGTTCCCAGCGGCACACATTTGTACAGGTGACCGTTTAGTGGAATAACATCTGAGCGCTTCCGGGCTTCGGAGGGCACGTTAAATATTCGGTCCCAGTTGTTATTGATTGATAGCAGTCGTTAAGCCATTTTAGAGATCCTTGGGCGGTTTGATAAACTCTGACACCAGAGGAAAAATTATATTTTGGTCACGTTACAAGCCATTGCAGAATTAAGTTTTGTTGTTATTCCACAGGAATCATTCATTTTTCCTGGATAAAAAGTATCCTTTGTCATATTCGAGGACCTAAAGTACCTGAATACCAAATTTCATCAAAATCCGTTTAGCCGTTATGGAGCTGTGTGTTAACAAACATACACACACATATACTTTCGCATTTATAATATTATTAGGATTCTTGCAAACTAAAGCATTTCTTTCAAACTTTCCAGTGGCTACTTCATACCACTGAAGCAATCGTGTAAATTAAATAAATATATTATTTTATTTGTTGCATTCTTATAAAGAGAACTCATATTAAACAACTTGAAGCAAATTAACGAACTATTTGCAAGTTTGAAAGAAGTGTACTAAGACATTTATAGCTTTCCCTTGTTTCGTCTTAATCAAATTTTGTAAGGAAGGATTTAGATGTTGCCAAAACATTTAATGTCTTTAAAGTGAATTAAACGAGCCCCGTCATAATTTTATTATATTAGCGATTATTTCATTTGGTCATTGCCTCTTGAATTTTATCTATTTAAACTGACGCTATTTGGTTGGGGAAGCCAATGTTACTTGCGCTTTACCCCACTTGTGGAGAATACAGGTGACTAATAGTGTCATAGTTAATTCCTCCAGGCATTGACTATAAGGTGCCTTGAAAGTTAAAGGTTTTTCAATAAGGTAGTCTTTTGATGTTTCACTGAACTGGATAATTATATTGTCTCGAGTTTGAACAAAAACAACATACAGCAACACTTCCGAGGTGTGGTACTCTAATTTGGCTACTCGTATTAACTGGGGCGACTTCATGGTGGAGTGGGGCTTCTCTGGGCGGCGATTGTATACTTTACTCTGCTGTGGGTGCTGGTAGCTGGGGATGAGCTCCGGCGTAGTAGTAGGCCTTGGAAAAAGGCCCGCATTTGGTGTCGTCTTCTCGGGACTGCTCTGTTGACGTACTGACGTGGCCAGGGGTCCGATCCCCCCGGGCAAACGCTCTCTGCACGACTGCTCCCTCGAACTCTGCATGGTAATTGACTGACTCTCGAACTAACCTCTCGGTTCGGTAATGAATAACTCACTCTCTGCATGGCGATAACGAACTGACCCCTCACCTTCCCCGCAAGGAAGCTTATATCTCTCTAGCTTCCTTCTGTAATTGTCGGCATGTGTCGCCTTGTTGAGGAAGGGGGTGGTGGGAAGAAAAAAGAACAATGCCTTTCACAAAATGTGCCCTGGTTCCTGAAGGTTGGGGGTGGGGGAAGGTGGCACCTTGCCCCTAGCTTACTCTGTCAGCTATTTCTCTGTGGTGCGTGTTTTCTTATTCCTGGCGAAATACACATGATTATTTTATGATATCTCGGCGCTCAACTGATCTCACGGGCTTGCTAGAGGTGCTATTGCTTGGCTCTGCGATTTCTCCCGCTCCTACGTATGTATGTAGCACTATCCGGGTGCTCCGGCGATATGCCAGCTCTTACTCGGCACAACCTTGACACATGTAACAGCGATCCGTTCTGGCTGTTCACCTGCCTCGTGAAACGTGTCAACTGGTAGGCGCTCGCGAAGGGGGTCAGCGAGGCTTCTACTCAAAAGGCGTTATACGACAAAACTCATGGCTTCATCTTCTTGTTTTATTCCAAATAGAATATTCCTTTTTTTTAATGTTTCTTGTATTTGTCCTGTAAGTGTTTGAAAATATTGTATATTGATTGAATTTTAAAGGGGTTATAATGCCAGTACTGTCATATACGTCACGTTACCTTGTGTCTGCTATTGGCGTATACATACAATTCAAAATTTTTTAATTACCATTCACATTATTTTTTACCTTTTTCAGTACTTAAAGATTACACGGAAAAACAACATACACGTATGTATAGCTGTGAGCTATGGCTAATGAAAACAGAGGTGCATTCTTCCTACACAGCTCAATGCATATGTAAATCAAGGAGGAAGAAAGTAATGTAACAGGTAATGAGGGAAATAGAAAGCGAGGTGTATCTCACAGACCATTTACAGCTATTTCCATTCCGCGACTAAAATAAATGAAACGTTTCACAAAATGGAGGGGCTACTGGCACCGCACCNTTTTACAGCTATTTCCATTCCGCGACTAAAATAAATGAAACGTTTCACAAAATGGAGGGGCTACTGGCACCGCACCACAGTAGATCGTACAAAGTCATGAAACGACCACTAGCAATGGCAATGCTAGCGCTTATAATGCTGATGCATTAGCACACATTTTCGCTCAGCTACAGGAAATGAAATTTTCACAAACCACACAATTAGACTAAAGTAATTTTTCACAAATTACCCAATTACAGAAAATGAAAGTTCCACAAACTGCACAATAAAGGGAGTTGAGATCTGAATTGCATGAATCACTAAAAACACAGGCTGCGCGGATTGACGAAATTAATAACAATATTTGCAGCTTGGTCAGAAAATTGAAAAAAAATTTCCCGAACAAAACTAGCAATTGTTTCACTTAAAAATGCACAACTTGATCTGGCAAACAATAAGCTGAACAAAAACGTCACTAGTAGCTAGATAGTGTAAGTTTCAGGAAAAGGGATGGAGGCTGAGACGTTGAGGCGCCGCCGCCAACTTGGACTCAGCCATATTTTCCCTACAAAATAAATTGTTTTACTCCAAAAATCACTTCAGAAATCAATCATTTTACCAAAAAATCACTCCCCCCCCCGACATTTTTCTTTTTTCCCTCAAACCCTCCTAAATTTCCAAAAATTTGTTAAATAAGTGCTTGCTCCTCAATGTAGCTGACTGATTCCTCAATGTGGCTGAGGTATCCCGGAACTCAGCCACTATAAGAATTCTAAAGAGACAAAAATATAAAATTATTTAAAAATTATTTTATAAAATAAATATATATTTAAAATTAAATATATTAAGAGCGTAAGTATTTAGTGTTTTATATCACTGGACTCGTCATTTCAAGGAGCATACGATCGCGATGTTATATCGATTATATAACTTAATGTCAGGGAAACCATATTGTACTTAAAAGAAATCCCCCTACCCCCTTCCATTTCAAAATTCAGTATCGTTGCCTTACTTTACCAACAGCCCTCATTAACACCTCAACCACTAAACAATCTCGTCCCTCCACCTTACCCATTCTCACGCACCCCCCACCCCCTTCTTATAATCTTTAAACCCATTCTTTTCTGTAAAATTGTCTAACAATTAAAGCTATTTATATTACTGCCCAAAAACATCATCGTCGGAAATTATATTGCAAGTATTAATACATTCACCACCCTTCCCCCATAGACACTCAAACCAGCCCTCACACCTCACATCCCAAGACCACATTAACCTCCTCCCCTTGAAGACATGTTGTCTCCTAAACACATGACCGTGCCCACCAACCCCCCTGACACACAAAACGCCAAACAGTCACAAAAAGCGTCGACCTCCCACCTTCTCCCTTCCCCCTGCCAACGGCCTGGCACCACTTCCCACACCGCTCTTGTAGGTCAGGAAGCTGGCTGGCCTTGTCAAAAAAATTGTAAAACGATCAGTTATCTAGGAATCAATGCATTTATAAATAATTAGAATTATTTTATTNGCCTTGTCAAAAAAATTGTAAAACGATCAGTTATCTAGGAATCAATGCATTTATAAATAATTAGAATTATTTTATTAAAATAAATTTTTCTTATAATTTAAAAAAACGCCAAAATCTTAAAAAAATATATAGTACAATGTATCGAAATTGTATTTTTAATTCATAATCGGTTTATAAAAAGTAATTAAGTAAATTTTACACTTTCCCATGCAACTTGGTAATACTAAAAAAATTACAAATTATTCATGGAGGGATGTGAACCCACAACCTCTCGAACAGGAGCTCTAACCACTGAACTAAACAAGTGGCCACGAAAGGTAATGCTTAAATAATGTAAAGTAGCTGTCCAAACAAAGAAGCTGCATTCCTCGTACAATTATATTAGTGTATTAAACATTTTGTTATATGTTTTTCCAATCATTTCATATATGGCAAACGACCATATTTATTAGAATGCTTCTTCAGTTTAAATTCATCGTAGTTACCATTTTAAATACCTTTTAAAGGCAAATGTTGTATGAAAAACATTTTGTTATTTTCAGTCGGGGTCTGAATGATATCTGCCTATGCTCAAATTAGGTGTTTTTATATATACTTTTAAAATAAATAAATAGCAGACCACATTTTTTTTGCACGTAGGCTTGTAACAAGCGAATATGTACATGCCTTTAGGTATGCGAATTTAGTTTACGAACTCTTAGGAGGCCGGCTCGTAAAATTCAGTTTGCGTGTATCATTTCTAGCTCCAGGAATGTATGCTAAGCCCTTTATAACCATAGTGATAAGCCTATATAAATGATTCACAGTGATGTTTTTAACAAAAACAGTTTATAACAGACTGGTTAAGATATAGTGTTTATAAGAAGAAACTATTAAATTTTTGTGTTTAGAATTTAATAAAATATATTTCTACAGAAACACTAAAAACACATTCATTTTCATCCATGTATAGTGTGCATCCTTATACAAATCTCAGTTCTTCGTTAAACATGAAACCAACTATTCTGGCACTTCTAAACTTCGTGACATCGTTCAGTTATCTTAAAGGCTAAGTCCTTGCAGCAAAAGCGATACCGATATTCCACTGAAAGTTATGTAGATGATACACTAGCGGACCCAGATGGTTCAACTGTCGTCGTGTCAGAAGGAGCAGGAACCAGGAATTATGATATATTCGTGGAAAGAGATGTTGCTCCTGGTGATGAACTTACAGGCTCGTCGTTCATACGGGTAGCAGTCGATTTTGGTTGAGGTGCCACAGGATCGAAATTACCATTCATCACACCACCGATAGTAGCTGCAGGAAATCTCTGTTTGCAGAACCAACACCGTGACTTCGATGAAGCCTGTAGTGTAACTTTGCATGACCTAACATGTTTTCCGTAAGTATCGCTGCGATAAAACAACGGTCATCTCCATAAGCACAGATATTTAATGCTGTTGGGATTTATAATACAGTCATAAATGTCATGCTGTCGTGCGACGTGTTTCTGCGAAAATACCTTCTCACAGTAGCTGTAGGGATAAGTTTTTTATGGCGGAGGTTACTCATCCGAAGAAGTCGATGGCGCTGTCTGCATCATGCCTGAAGATGTCGATGGTGGTGCTGCGGCAGGTGTCCCATCTGAAGAACTCGATGGCATTTCTGCTGCACCCATAACTGCCGACTCCATAATATTTATGCCAGGTACCGTCAACTGTTGAGAGGATCTGCCTGTCACCTAGATCTCTATCAAACTAAGATCCATAAAGAGAACCCATTAATCTATATATCCACTCATGACATCATGCAGATGTTATGGTGTAGTATAGTAGGCGATACCATAGTAGGCGAAAATTCAGGTTCTGTTGCACATGCTGATGATTTGTTGAGTGATACATTCGTACTTGTAGGAGTTACAGGAATAAAATGATGTTACTGTTGTCAATCACACCAATGATGGGAGTTGCAGCAACCTAGATCCAAACTTCTTATCACTGTAGCATCCTTAGAGACGTAACCATAGCCGATCCATAGGCTTACATACCTAGGCTCCTTACATACATATATACACTTTGTGATATCATGAAATATGGTTATTTTAATTTGTTCGTAATCCACATCAAATACAACGATATCTCTATATTGCCTATGTGTTGAGTGGACAGAATCTGCTCATTTTGAGCTGTAGATGATCTACCGAATCGAGTGCCCAGCCAGAGTCCTTCATTACCATTTCGTCTTCCTCACGGCACACCTTTTTAAGCGGTTTTCAACACTCTCTTCGATGTCAGGTACATTTTAGATAAGTAGATTCGAGGTCATGAATGCCTTCATTGTTTGCTCATAATTGTATGGCTCTGGTTTACTTTAGCTGGGTTCACTATAGCTGCATTCTAGACATATATTATATTATACTCCTCTATATTTTTTCACCTCCTCTGTATGTTGTTTTATTAAATGTGGTTTCATATATTTCGGAAATGAACAAACATCTTTGGTCGAAGATGTCAGATTTGGAGCAATATAATATTTTAGTTATACCCCTGAATGCAGATTGATACAGGAAAAATCCATTTGCATTCGACTTCATTTCACAGGTTATTTTAGTAGGTTGCGATGAATTGATAGGTGTAGCATCTGATTCACCAGTCGAAGCTGCACCAGGGCCAGTTTTCGCAGGAAACCGCACAGAAAAAAGATGATCTGCTCGGTCAACTTAGGTGGGTGATAAATAACTGTTACAGCGTTTAAAATGTATGTTTAAACTGTCGGCGCTTGCAAACGGTTTAGAGAACTTCTCTCACCGATATCTCATGCGGCCGGTTCTCCTTTCACTTGCGTTCTTTTCATGCCATCGTGTTTCATTAGCATTTGCGAAAGTCTTGTCGCAGTAGCTGCATGGAAGTCTTGATGAAAGCAGCTATCTACCAGTGGCATTGAAAGATGAAGTTTTCTGCTTCGATGACTTTCCAGTGTTTGTCGCATCAGTTATCATCTCAGTACATCTCAGCTGCAATGTTGACTGACAATGCTTAACAAGAAGTGAAAGTAGACCAGCACAGGTTTCGAGATGCCTTTTAAAGTTGTCACTTCGCCGAACAAACTGTGAATTGCATTTTTCATATGAAAAAGTAACACGTTCCACATTTGGAATGCAGTTGACCTTTTGTCTCCGAACATTGTAGCTTATAGTTAATATCTTCTCGCAGTAACAGCAACGAAGCCTTGACGAAGTCATCGATGACTGCACTGATGTAGGTGTATCATCCGAAGATTTCGATAGTGCTGTAGGTGCCACGCCTTAAGAAAATGATTGTGGGGCTGCCGCCACAGGTGCCCCATCTGAAGAATTCGATAGCACTGTGCCAACCTTATATGTTGATGGACCAGCAACCTTAGCTTCATAATATATTCCAGGTGTTAACACGAACTGAGACGAAGTTTATTTCACGTCTGCCACTGTCAAACGAACCTTACTAACTATAACCCAGCTTATTATATACTCGCAAGCAGGCTCCATACCATTCAATGTTCCACTCACCATAACTCAGGTTTACAGCAAGTATAGAGTTCAGAACAGCCGAAACACAAATACCCCCACCATCTGTCAAACTAACATCACTTAAGCTATTCAAGACCAAAAATATCTAACCTTACCTACCAAAGCCAAGAAAAAATCGAAAATATCCTAACATAACCTAACCTACCATTGTCCAGTTAGGAATCATACTTATTCTAAGCACTCACATGTCCTACATGCCCAGCATTATTTCAGCCACTTAAGAAAATTGTACATGTCCAGACATCAGAAATGCTCTTCAAACAGACTGCAGTCAATCAGAACTTCGAGTAACATTTACCTTACACTTACAAATGACAGTCGGATCTAGCAGAATTATATTACAAATCTAATATACCATAAAGAAGTCAGGCAACATCATGTCTACCCAAGCGACCATAAATTCAAGGCCACCCCATATCACAATAATTCTTACCATCTGTCAATGTAACATAATAGTCTGATACCAGACCACCCAATGTACCAGCCATAACATCTTGCATGACCCAAGAATAACTTAGTCATTACCAATCAACCATACCACCCAACATGCCAATCATACCATCCATCATACCTCCAATGTACCAAGCAACTATAGAGTTCAAATGAGTCCATAACCTAACACCCATTACTTCAGCTCTGCTATTCAACACCACCCTTACAACATACCACAACTCAAGCATACCCCAAACTATTCAGTCCGCACTGGCTTTACCAAAAATATACCTATTACCCATACCATCTGTTCTACCGACACCAGACTAAATATACTTACTGGCCACTATAATTAAAGCATTCCTCGACCATTCAGCATACACAAAATTCACAAAAAAGGTTCTACTGCCCATACCTTCTGCTCTACCAGCAGACACCAGCCAAATATACTAAGTTAGTCATCAGACCACCTAATTATATTCAAAAATTGAACAACCACACCTAGCAAACATACAGTTCATGCCATACAAAGACATTTGAAATAACGCGAAAAAATAAAATTATTCCCATACTATTCACTGCAACGACTAACACCAGCCAAATACATTGACCATCCATACCAACCACTTTAGAATTCCTTAGCAATATAGGACTCACCGATACACACACACATACTGACCATTCAATTTGACATACACCGCCATATTTAGTTAAGTAACCTGGAAACCATACCACCCAACATGCCAACGATACCATCATACCCCAAGTGTAACAAGCAACTATAGAGTTGAGACCAGCCCAAACCTAACACCTATTCCATCTACTCTACCAATCGAAACCCACTTTAAATCAAACATTCCCCAGGAATAAACAAAATCAAAAACCTATTATGTATATCATGTGAACTACCGACACCAGACGAAATATACTCACCACCCACTAAAACTAAAGCATACCTCGACCATCTAGTCCACACAAGCCTTACCAAATTTTACCTACAGTCCATACCTTCTTCTCTACCAGCCGACACCAGACAAATGTACTAGTCATCATACCACACAATAATAATAAAAAATACAACAGCCATACCAAACAAGCATACAGTCCACACTGTCAGGTGTGTTTGCTTAGAACTAAGTATACCGAGGTAGGGAAAATTCGGTTCACGCGTTCAGGAATTGAAAAGGGAAACACACACGCACAGACATAACCACAGCCACATGCATACACACATACACACATATATACACAGATTGAAAAGTGATCTCGTAAGCCTTTCTTGCCTTGGAAAAGTAGGCTATAAGTTGCGCTCTTACCTTTAAGGTAAGCCATTGAAGTGCTTCTAGCTGCAATAAAATGATGAAATGGAATTTAAATTTTATTTAATTCATCTTGAGTAGTCCTCTGAGTGCCTGCCTGTTTTCCTTTTCACCATATGATTTGCACATGTATTGTTAGTATGTGTTATAAAGTATTGTTGTTTTTGTAGTGTTATATTTATGATTGTTTACCCTACTTTCCAAAGGAAAGAAAGGCATATGAGATCACCTTCCTGTCTGTGGGACTGTGTGTGTATGTGTATATGGATGTGTGTATAATTGTTTGTGTGGTTGAGTATGTGAGCAACCCCCCACCCCCACCTTCTTCAATTTCACTTAAAATTCACCATTTTTAATTTTTAAACATTTAGACCATTTTTAACCAAACTTATTACACATATACATAACTTACTAACTACAACTAACTCTAATAGTATTCGACTAACATCGGCCACTTTCTTTCTAAATGGCGGCCATTAAAATCTGGAGGAGTTCAGTAAGAGGTGTGATGTCACAGTTTAACGCATCAGCATGTTTGTTTGTTGGAGATTCAGGCTACGTGATTTATCCATTGCTAATTACCCTATTAAAGCCCCCTCACGAAACAATGGAAAGACTATTCAATTTATCACCGTACAGGGAAAGTGTTGTAATTGAGAGGGTATTTGTACATCTAAATAAGCGATTCCCAGAGATGGGAAACTGTGTGCGTGTGGTATTAGACAAAGTAATTACTATCAATAAAAGTGTCATGTGCCTTTTTTGCATAATGTTGCTAAGTATTTAAACGACGGCTTTGATTTTGAAGTTGCTGATGACAATGCATCGTATGAAGAGGATGAAGACGCTCCAGCGCAGCAGACCGAGCATGATACAACGAAACACCGCGGAGAACAAAAACGGCAAGAAATTCTGGCGCTCCTATGAAACTAAATGGTTCCCTTTGGTGTTTGTTATTTTTTATTTGTGTTTTTTTTATTTACTACTTCTTTAGGAAAAGGATGTTAAGGACAGGATTCTTTATTATAATTTCGTGTGAACAACATTCTGCCATATATCCATCACGGTTTCTGTTTGAGATGATTGTGTAAAAATATATATTTTAAATTCGCCAATAAATTCTTTTCTCATCAAACTTGTAATTTTTTAACTCCATATGTTGCAGTAGAACGTTAATTTGTATATGAGGTGTCGATAGGTGTTTCGTCTCATCTGTCTCATACAGTGACAACTTTTTGGCACCTTCTTTTCATTTGTCTACTAACCAAGGTGTCCTTCCCCTGTTGTCGATATTGGTCGCCACATATTGAATAATTTTATGTTTCTTTCTTCATCGCGTGCTGTAAAAACAACACACACTCCTTGGGACCTTACAAACCACAGGCAGGGTTTTCCTCGTTGTTTATCAGTTCAAATAAATCATTTTCCCACGTTTTCAATTTAATGGGTTTATTTCCAATTGGTTTTGCATCGGTTTTCTTCTTAATTGTAGTCTTGATATTATTTTACATCTTCGACAATTGGGCAGTCACCACTGGTTTCCCGAATGCACGTGAGTATTGCTCTGTGTTGTTTTCCCAGGCTTTCTTTTTTGCAGTTACAACTCCGGGAACTTTGGACTTTTGGAAAATGATTTCATTTTCACTTAAGATCTTCACAAACAACTCTCTGTCAAACTTCTTATCACTTTCTTCTTCGCTGGTTGATGACACTTTACTGAACTTGTTATGCTTGTCAACGACAACTAGTAACTAATCGGGATCGGTAGAGGTGGGAGAGGTAGACAGCGATAGTGTCGCCTGTCGCGACAGGTTCGTGACTCAGACGAGTAAGTACTCAGTCGAGTAAGTACTACCCTAGTAACAACTTCATTTCGTTCGAATGTACCGAGGACTTAGTTCAAACAAATCGCATCGTTTTATTCACCTGTGTTTTAGAAAGTCCTTCAGCAGCCTAGTAACACGGAAGGTACATCGTTTTATTCACGTCACCCAATGCCAACAAATAATTAATGTTTTGCCAGCATTAGTTAGTAGTGTTTAAAATTTATTCTTACCACTAGTTACAAAAATTACAAAAATTTTTCCCCTACCAGAGTTATAAATTTGCTTGCTATTCCAGCATTCACTGTCCTACATTAAAAATCTGTATAATTAGTATATTTTCTGTTTGTGTCGGGCACGTAACCATTACGTTGACAACTCTACACTAACAGAGCAATATGATTAAATATATGGTACATTACAGTTAACTATATTATGTTATAATCTTTAATATAATAATGCTTTATATTTTACTACTTACTTTTATATAAAAATTATCATCCCATTGGAAATATCTAGTTTAGTTAGGTTTAGGTCTTACACGTTTTCTGGTATTGCAAATATTACTTTTTAAACCACTTGTTGACTTAGGAGTAACGTGGCAAAATAATTTTCTCTTAGGTGTAAGTGAAGCTGTAACGAAAAATGAGGTTTATTTACAGATGCCACCTTTATTCCTTCACAACCTTCAACCCACCATACATATCAACATGCCAGCCGAACTTTACTGTAAAAGATAACATGCTATTAATTCCTCCCAAGTTCGTGCCTTACTAAGATGTTATTTACCTTAAATTGTGCATAAAATTACACGAACTTTTATACTTTTCGCTTGCAGAATTTGTTTTACATGTTTGAATTAAAAATTCTTTTAAACAAAGTCTCGACTAAAATTTTTTTTATTTTGTATTTAATTTATGATGGCTTAAGATAAATTGCTACCTTTATTTCAAAATATTTGCAAAACAATTCGAATACATAATAATGTCTTTCCAACCTTACCCACCAAATAATAGTAGATAAATGCATTGGCTATACATAAGAATAACTGCCATCAACAACTAGTTAGCAACACACAACAAACAACAGACCGTTTATTTTTAAAGGATCGCTGTGTAAAATATCCCAGACAATCAAACAAGTGAAAAAAATTTTGCTCCTACAATTTTTACCTTAATACTAATAATAATATACAATATTCTCATAATATTCTTAAGGCATTATTTCTTTAACATAACCAGAAATACCCCATATAACAAAACACGTATGGCCCATATATGGTTTAGAGTCGTATGCAAAGCCGGCAAAAATATGGCCAACAGCTGGCACGAACTCGCCACCATTGATAGTTCTGAAGTGGCACTACTTAGCTAGCCATATTCTGCCCATAACTGGCCCAGGCGCGGTAAAAAAAAAACGCCCAAGCATGGCTCATATGCTTACAACAGCATTGGTCCATCGATGTACCACTTTACAGCCGTCAGATGGCCTACAAATGGCTAGTCATGCTTCCACCATATGTATAACACTATCTCTTAAAATAAATTATTTTTAGAAACATTCTTGACTATTCTTTGTTTTTCACTTTAATTTAATAAACTATTAAACACATTATACGACATTATAATATTATGCTTATCGCGTGGTTGGATGAAAAAAGGGGGGGGGAAGTGAACTCACCTTGTAGTAAGAGCCCAGCATGCTAACCATTACTTCATGCGTATTCTTAGGCTTATGTTCAGATGAAGTAATTTAGCATATATTCGGACTTGAATAATAAAGAAACATTTATATAACATACATAATACTAGTTATTCCATAGCCTTAAAATTAAAAATGTTAAGAAATCAGTTATTAAAAAGCTGGCGATAAAACAGCATCATTAAGAAAACATTTCCTACCTGAACCGCGATATTAACCCAAAAACTTTCCTTAAATGTAATTTTTCGCTGTATATAGGTTACCTGGATGTGATTCTTCTGTTCTGAAATGTAGTTGGCATATGTTAATATTTTCGTTATGTGAAATTACAAAAACCTTACAAGTTTAATTTTTAAAGGATGTTTTAGCTTGATTTCTTTTCATCTTCTCATTTGAATAACATGCTTAATGTAAAACGTTACATATGTCAAGTTATTCAATACCGTCACGAATTCTGAGCTAATACTGCAATTTAATTATTTTCCATATATATTTCTATCTTTATATTTACAAATAATCTACTCATTGTATAATAAGTTAAATATTATATAGATTAAATAAATAAATATTTTATTGAAGTAGCTATTTGCAAAGAGTGGGAGGTATAATAACTCCCATAGTAAGCCACGATTGCACCAGCGAATGTCCCTCGATATACCACATCACATCCATTAAATGGCCTACTGATGGATATCCATGCTTTCACCAACAATATGTAAAGGCTATCTGCAGCCATTGCTGGAATACAGATGGTAAGCAATTTATGGACAATTAATAGTTCGCCAACCCTCAACCATCAGTTTCATTATCATCAACATTCCATCAGTGTGCCATAAATGGCATGTCAAATGCCCTGCACTATAAATTTGAATCAGTGGAAAGCCACTGACTCGCAGTGAAATTGAAAATGGCTCCACTTAGAATCAGTGGAAAACCACTGGTGTTTCAGTAAAAGAATTTCATTAATTTAATAAGTGAGGTGAAAGAATTTTATTGAGTGTATAAGTGATGGCAAACAGAAGCGGGGAATTAAATATTCTTTTTATTCAATTCAGCTAAATAATTACGAGAAATAAACATATTTGCGATAGTTTACTCTTCGTACTAAGCAATTAACAGAAATTTTAAAAAGTAAAAAAAAATTTNACACAAAACTACTTTGCTTTTAGATCACCGCCATACCATCCGAGCTATATTTTTACACCCCTTTTTTTAAGTTGACTTCATTGACATAATGACCGATGCATTTGCCGTTCGACGTAATGTCTGGAATTGTTGACAGTCCGTGTTTTTGACGTTTGACGAGTTCACGTTAGACTGACTTGATGACAAATTTATAGTTCACATGTGCGTGACATGCGAACTGAAAATCTGCCGTGGAGGAACAACGACGCGAAATCCCGACCCTCTGACTACAAGTCGGCCACTCTGCCCCTAGCTATGAGGGCAGAGCCTATCAAATCACGTCAATAATAAAAAGGGAAATATGTCTATAATAGTTCGCAAAAGAAAAAATGAAGTTTTAAATTTTATGTCCTTCCTTTTTGTCATTAGTTAATTGGTAACATTGGGATTGTTAAAACGAAAAGTACATATGAGTGGACTCTCTTTACCACATTATATGCCGTTTAAATCTTCAAACAGAGCGCTGTGGTGATTACATGAAAACGAAATGAAATATATAAAAACGGAATGAAAGAATGAATGTACATGTTACCTCGTATGAATGGTGTTTTGAAAGACGAAAAAAATTAGAATACATTTTGTATTGGTTTTATTAGTTTATGCGTTGTTATTTCCTTTGACACGCGTTGTTTAATGGCCATTTTTACACGCTGTTTAACTGATCCATCAGTCAAAAACATATTACTGAAAAACAGTGAAAAATGGCTGATGAATGAATCAGTAGAAATGTCACAAATCAATAATGGAAGGATAACTGGTATTTTTTCAGTGATTCATTACATAAATTCATTCAAGTGATTGTTGAATCAATCACGCAATGTTTACTGATTGAAGCAGTGTAATTCTCACTGATTTAGAGTGTGGTATCAGCATTTAACCCTAGCAGGGCCAGTTGTGTACACACATACGTTTTTTAGACCAGCAGTAATCCAGCAATGCCAGTAGTAAAACCACAGATGAACGACTGTGTGTGGTTTAGTGGGACCAATCGACAACAGTAATGCTCACAATGTTGTTTCAACACATAAAAAAAATTACTTTTTAAGGAAAAGTTTATTTTTTTTAACTTCCTGTTGTAATTTTGAATATAAACTATTACAAACTCAAGTTTTTTTAATAGTCTCTGACACTAAACCAGGCAACATTCTTATGTACTGATTTTGTGAATGTATCGGCCATCATCAATCATTCGAGTCTCTTGTTTTATTGCCAGTTTGAGTAATGTAGTAGACCTACATCGGTAACAGAAAATGATTAAGCAGAAAAAAAAGTATTTTTTATGAAATATTGTAAATAAACCATTAGTAAAATGTATGCATTTATGTTTTAAACATTGCTAACTGAGTTTCATTTTTTTTTCAGACCAAAATGGCAAAGAGAAACACATAAAACGTGTGAAAAAAGAGGTAAGTTTGCATTATAATTAGTTTTGTAAATAGAGTGTTTGATTAGATCAGAAGCAATTAAATTGAGATATCGAATTAAATTGGAAGTAACTCGTAAATACCAAAGCTAACCCACTTTTTTTTTTTAATAATCACAGTTTTCGTCAATATCACTCAATTTTTCAACAAAAATTTAATTTTTTATCAAAATTACTCAGTTTTTAAGAAAAATTAACCAAAATTAACCAAAATCCATGCCAATTTTCTTCCCACCTAAAAATAATGAACAAAAAAAGTTTCTGAAAAATCCAGAAAAGAAAAGTAGCACAAAACAGGCAGAATAGTTCAGTTTTTTTTCCAAAAGTATTCAAATTTTCAACAAAAAACTGATGTAGCCCTATTTCTTACGTAAAAGTCTCAGATTTTCATCAAAACTATTTAATTTTACATTGAAAAATCTAATTATTCATCAGAAAACTGGCCTAGACAAATTTTTATTCTCAAAATTATTAAAATGTGGCACAAAACGTATTCCATTTCCCCCCAATATTATTAAAATTCTACTCTCAAAACTGGTTTAGCCCATTTTTAACAAAGTTAAAATCTACAAAAATATTTTTCTTAAAATTAAAATTTATGTATAATAAGTAAGGACCACAAAGCAAAAAAAATTATTACAACATATTTGCTAATTGTAAATAAATTGATTTCTGGCAGAAGAGATGTGATGCCTCTTAGAAGGGGAGAACAACGTACAGAATATTCCATAACATAAGGAATACAGTTGGTCATAACTGGATCACGACAGATTATCATATGTCACAGATGTTAACAGGACATGAAATTTTCAAAGCAAACCTTTACAGATTTAGTTTGGTGGACTCCTCTATCTGTAGGATATGCCACACTGGAGACACAATTTTACATGATTGTCCTAAGATTGAGGAATTAATAACTGAATTATTTAGAAGTCTTGATATAAAATAAAATGTATGTGACTTACATTACATGATGTCCAAAATGTCAAGGGCAAAAATTATGGGGGTATATACAAAGAAAATCTCTATAAGATTAGAAGATTTTATCTGTGGATCCACAAGAAATGGAAGATAAGCCCTCTCTGAAAATTATACCATACATTAATACTTACATATAAAACAACTATAAAATCATCAAAGCCAAGAGAAAACCCGCTCAACTAAAATGGACAAAAATAAAACCTATATATACATTTTGTATTGGGAGCGAACCCACTACAGAGCCTGGGTGCACCCAGTGCAGAAAGGCAACTGATGAAGTTAGAAGGAAGTAAAGTTAGTAAGATAAATAACACAATGAAAGAACTAAAAGAAATATTTATATCCCTGCATTGCCCAGAAAGGGCATAGACGCGGGAGTGAAATTAAAATGATTGTGTGTCCGGCCTTAGGCTGGCCACGAAAAAAATGCACCTAGTTTTAAAATATGCATAATGTTAACCTTATGTTAACTAGGATTATAAAATATGTTTATTTATGTTCTAATTTAAATAATAGACTAAAATTAAACATAACGATTATTTCTTAAAGTAAGGGTAAAATAGTGTGCACATTATTGAAGAACCATTCCCAAATAATCTTATTTATTTTCAGTTCTGTAAACAAAAGTATTTGAATTTTAAATAAGTATATTTTATATTAAACCGTTATAGTCAACCAATTAAATTACAACTATTTTAAAATCATGTTAAAATAAAAATAATTATTGCAGAAACTAGCCTAAGACTTTTCCCTTCTTTCCTTAATACATGCAATAAAATTGACGTTGACTTCTGCGTGGTAAAACAAAGCCACTGTCACTACGCCACCGGCCTACAGCCGCTGTACAAGTGCAACACCTGGAATGCTCACTCTATGCATCCTGATGCAAACCCCACAACATTCACATGTGAACAAGTCATGACATGCTACCGAGTGAACCAGTGTAGAGTCTGTAACATCCGTTTAGTAATTGTTTTAATTAGGGTAGGGATCAAGTAGGAAAATGTGTAGTAATCTTTAATATAGTTTGTGGCCCACAGGCAAATGTTAGTTTAGCTCGCCTTTATGGCATATAGAAAAAACAGTGAAATAACCAGCAAACCATGTCATTTTTAATTATGCACTGAGTAAAAGGTTGTGTATTTTAATGTGTTATATGAAATTTTTGAAGAGCGAATGTGTATATGGCAAAGACAAACCTATGTGAGAAATACAGGATGAGTATAAAAGAATACCCCAATATTGAAGGTCTATAATATCAAAAACAAACAACCTACAACCTTGATTGACCAATGAAATGAACCGTGGAGTTTGTTTACCATACATACATAAATGTTCAATGTGACCACCAAGAGCGTCCCGAACGACATCAACGCTAAAATAAAACTCGTTCTACGCTCTTGTCACCATGTGCTGTGTTACGGTTTGGATGGCGTCAGTTATTCTCGTTTTGAGCACATCAATGTTAGCCGGCAATGGTGGACGAAACACTTGATCCTATATGTGCCCCCATAAAAAAATTCACACAGAGTAAGATCCGGGCTTCTTGGGGGTCAGTGATGAAGAGCCTCGTCACCAGCTGTTTCTCTACCAATCCAGCGTGGCGGCGACGTCTCGTTCAAGTATCAGCGAA
Organism: Clitarchus hookeri; assembly: GCA_002778355.1. Classification (NCBI taxonomy): domain Eukaryota; kingdom Metazoa; phylum Arthropoda; class Insecta; order Phasmatodea; family Phasmatidae; genus Clitarchus; species Clitarchus hookeri. Next base: position 1,584,032 of record NQII01000057.1, on the reverse strand, counting down.
CAGCTAGGTGCCAATGGGGTGGCGCACCATAAAGGAAACATCTGACTGTCCCCTTCACATTGACGTGTTGAATGCGAACTCGCTACCCCCTCACCACCTCAAACCGAGAGTTATTAACGCCATCGAAACCGTAACAGCGGACATTTCTGACAAGAGTGTGGAACGAGTTTGATTATCGCATAGATCGGGCTGCTCGTGCTTCACGGTTCCGTGGTTCATTTGATTGGCCAATCAAGGTTGTAGGTTGTTTGGTTTTTATATAATAGTCTTTCGAAGTAGGGGTATTGTTTTATACTCAGCCTGTATATTTAGTCTTAAATTTCCACTTGAGTGTTCCCGAACACTGTTTGCTCATCCATATAGTCATATATTGTTTGTAATAACCAACAATTAGGAACTCTGAACTCTCTAGAGCATCAAGAAAACTCGACCAGAACATATCATTTTTTTCTTTGGCTATGTTTTAAGTCTTATGTTAATGAGGTCAGTTAATTAAATTACATCGTAGAGTTGCGCAAGCTCTCGGCAAGGACGCCGTACACCCGCGCCATCTCCGGCATTCTGATTCCGCAGGTCGTAGGTGCTGCACATGCGTAGCCTCGCTGGAGACCTTCATACATTTTGCTAACTACTTCAATGCAATAGACTCACTTAAGTGACCGGAACCTTTATGCTTGTTTTATCAGTAGTATACCCCGTGTTCGTAGCACCCTTCTGCCAGCTCAGTTTTCTGACCCTGGAGGTTTAAACAAGCAATAATTTTTTTTCGCGCCATTTTCGGCATTTTTACAGTTATATCCACTGTCAGGCCTATTGAACAAGGCCCATTTCAATTTACTTTGTATATGTATCTGTGTATACTCAATTATACAAAACAACTTATTATTGAGCTAACTGCAGTTGCATGTTATCATTTAATAGTATTGTACCTATGGTCCTGACCCTAACCAGGGATTTTTCACCACCTCTAGGAATCGTACCACATTTACAGTTCAAATGGTAATATCAAGGCTTGCTGGGGAGCCTGTATACGTAGGTTACATCCACATCTTACTATAATTTTGTGCCTTCTGTGTAAGCGGATACAGCCACATGGTCGTTCGACCCACGAGCCTGAGAACAATGATCATGTACTCACCCGGTGAGTTGGCATCCATTATGATAAACGTAGGAATACTTGTGATATTTTCGATTTCTATTAATATGAAACCCAAACATAGCCTGTGTTATCTGTCCCCTACCAATCAGGCCACTTTAAATGCCTTTCCCAACTAATGTGGTGAAAAAAAAAAATGCAAAAATGGCATGTGAACAATATCCGGAGAAGAAAGGACAGTTCGGATCTAAAAATTGCCATTTTTACTGCCTAACCAGGAAAAACCCGGTCTGTGCCACCATTTTGTGGTATATGTCAGGCCTGTGCAGGCCAATAGACTCTGATATCACCGCCGACCTGTTGCAATCCGCGTACATGTGCATGGCCACGGGTGACTGCTGCCTGGGTAAACAACCAGATTGTTCGATACGCCCCACGTGCGCGGGGAGCCTATGAATGGTGAAATCCGCTGCCTTCCAGGAAGATGATCCGTGACATCAACTGAAGACCAAAAGGCTACCGCGCAGCATCACAGTGACTGCATCTACCGCATGCGACCACGTCTACAGCATCGTGTACAATTTTCATAACTTGGTAAAACTGCCTACAAACCATCTGTGCAGTCCACCAGTCAAATGTGCCATCAGTGTAGGAAAACTACGATGCTCGGGCCTTTTGACAAATATAACATATTTGCAGTGACATGCAGATGCACACCGACCAATTATGATGCATATTTCCTGCCCCTGATCGCTTCCACAGCAGTCGGTTATCACTGCCTGCGATCGGCATGTGCGGGCGTCGATACAGACTCCGTGCATTGTGTGATGTGTTAACGGGTGATACACACCAGTTGCCTCTTCAATACAAAATGGACTACCTACCATCAGCACCAATTCCAGTGCATACAATGCACCGAATAGTGGACAACCTACCAGCCCGAGCCACCAAAGCACAAACTTCTACCAGCAATCGATGAGTACCCACCACAAACAACCAAACAGGGTTCAGAATGCAAGGTTGAGTATTGTGTAAACCATGGCAGAACATGTGTAGACTGTAGATGGTGTACTATGAGATTCCGCCACACATGCGTATATTCTGAGGAGTGGAAGGCTTTTTGTGAGGGGACGTTCATTGGTGTCAAAAGTAAACAAACGCGCATGACCGAATGCATTACTGTGCCAGCACCCCCGCGAGCGCAATGGAGGCGCGATCTATTCTTGCAACATGCCCCAATACTTCCTACTCTCCCGATGCAAGGAACTGGAACTGTGCAACCCATATCCCATAGTGGGAAACGATAGGAGCAAACTTATCACAGTTGATAACACCGGGCATAGACCAATCCAAATCATAAAGAAATCTGTGACACCTGCAAAATTCCAGATTCCTTCCAACTTCTCCGGCCTAGTCACTGAAGAAGCAAACACGTTTCTTAGGGAATGTACCATCCGCCTACAACGATATAGTGTTAGTGAAGAGGATTGGTGAAGTGTTGTTGGCAATCACCTGCTACGCGAGCCGAAATCTTGGTGGGGATCCGCCTCTGAGTACGAATGGCATGGGAACCGTTTGTGCGTAAATTCACAGCTAGATGTGCAATTACATATACCACATTGAAACAAGAGATAACATTTTTTATGGAGGAACAGGCCACCACCTAAGATCTCGATATATTCGTGAGTCGTAAACTTAGTCTAGCTGACTGGTATTACCAACACCTCCCAGACAAAGATGTACTCGAAGCAATAGTATAGATTGTGCCCGAGTGCCGACCAGCCTTACGCACGATGGTATTTAATGACACACAGAAATTCTTAAGGAATGCTGTGATTGTAGCGTATGATGCAGAGAAATGCAGGATGGCCAACTTCAAAGTGTTTTTGACATGGATTGCATGTCTTTCTCGCACGCTCGGGGGGTAATATGCGCCGCACTCGCCATCACGAAAACATGTACCGCGCCTCGCCCCGCCACTCAGTCCCCAAGCTATTTCTAAACAATTCCTTCGGGCATGTGTGCGGTGTGTGCAATCGCCTCTTGCACAAAGATATATCGAACTATGTGTTTCATTCATTATCCAAAACCGTAACAAAACAGACATGTAATCCATGTTAGGTAGGTGCCACAAATGGCGATCTACCAAGGGCCAGTTTTTTAATCAAATACAGCTGACACCCGTGCATTGGACGAGAAAGGGTCAAAGTATACTTAAACCGCCAAGGAGCAGGTTAACCCCCTAAGTCAACTGATCAGTCAGGGCCAAACATATTCACCGCAAAGGGGAAAATTGAACTAAGTGACACTTGTCAACCCCATTACGTAAACAACAAGGGTCCGACAAGCGCACCACGTGGCCGTATCTGCATTGATCAGCATATCACTGCGACCTGGTGTGTCCAAACCTGGTACATAAGTAGCATGGAAATGTCAAAGCAGAGTAGGGCAAACTGGGGCCGCCCTCTCCACCAATGTCGCTACTGGAACCCCCGCGATTACATGCATAGGCAAGATCTGCCATTATTTAGGCCAGGCTAACATCACCAGTGACCAGCTGATTTGAATACCTGTGCGCATAGACGAGTGGAACAGAGTCGCCCTGATCGACATGGCCGTTTCACACAATTTCGTGCGGGCCGAATTATTGGGTCAACAGCTGATAACTAATGGCAAACAAACCATACAAATAGCTACTTTAAATGGGACCAGTAAATGTTTGGGCAAATAACAAATATAAATCCATATTCGTGACTGTTCCATAGACATCACTGCTCTTGTCTCTGACGAAATACGCGAATACCTTACTCTAGGTGTACCCTGGCTTCGACAACATAATACGATTATCGAAATTGCAATGGATTGTATCCACTTCGGTCTGACCAATCAGCGGACTGTATGCAACCTAGGACATCGTCATGGAAACAACGAACATTCCATCCTACTTGACATGTTCAACCATGCAATGTCCACAGAGCATAGAGATGCTATCCAACAAGAATTAATTGAACAAAGAGATGTATTCGCCGCGGTGGTCCCACTTAAAAGAACCATCATGGCAGAAAATTCGATAACACTCACTAAAGCATAACCTATCTGGCCCACCCCTCGCGATTATAAACCATACCAACTAAAAATAATCAACCAACAGATCGAGGATATTATTCAAGACAGGGTAATACAACCCTCCAAAAGTAACTACAATTCAACTATTACTCTAGCCCCCAAAGAAATATGGGAGCTGGAGGTACTGTGTAGAATTCCACTCATTCTTCTAAGTGACTGAATGTGCACCATCGCCATTAATCTGTGTCAATTCTGCTATGAACATGTTAGGGGATGCAAAGGTCTTGTCCTCCCTGGACATAAAAAGTGGCTACTGGAAAGTGCCAGTACACCCCTATGACTGCAACAAAACCGCATTCACACCCCCGACCGGTAAAGGATTCAATTCTGTGCAATGCCCTTTGGGCTGAAAAGTGCCCCCTCTACTTTTCAAAGCATGATGGTCCATGTCTTGGACGGCCTGGTAGGAGACTGTAAAATCGCCTTCCTGGATGATGTCGTTATCTGGTCGAGATTTTTGGAAGACCATGTAGAGCAACTATCCCTCGTTCTAGAGTGGTTAGCTATGAATTGTCTGACTTGCACGAATGAGAATTTCTGTTTTGGCATAAAATGCCTACAGTACCTAGGCCATATCATCGACGCCAAGGGGACACAGTCCAATCAAGAGCAGCTACAGCTAATTCAGTATTATCGTGCACCCAATACATGCTAGAGCTTGAGAAAAAAATTGTTCTTTTCAACTGGCTAAGGCATTACATCAAGGATTTCGCCACAATAACAGTTCTGCTGACTGCCCTGTTGTCCCCACAGTGGCGGCATTGCCAAAGGGACGATAATGCCCAAAATGCATTCGAGGAGATAAAGTATCGCTTCTAGCAATGCGACAAACTATCCTTTCTGGATTCCCAGAGGCACTTATACCTACAAACAGACGGTAGTCAAGATGTGCTTACTGCTGTCCTCTTTCAGTAGACGTAGGCAGGGAACACAGCGTCATAGATTACAGCTGTGCGATGTTTTCACCTTGCGAACGTAATTATGATGTAAATGAGAGGGAATGCCTGGCAATAGTACGGGCGTTGAAGAATTACCACCAACAACTCGATTAAAAATGGATTATATAAAGGGCCAAAAATAGTTGCCTGATGAGGTTACATAACATGCACACAGTCAATAGCAAGCTCACCCGGTTGTCCATGTGGCTACAGGCCTACGATTCCGTCGTGGAACACGTTCCTGGTGAGGAAAACCAACTAGCCGTCACGTTTCCCGCACACCATGCACTACTGAAATAATGCGCGATGCAGATGAATGGGAAATTTTGTGTCTGCTGTATAGTCTGCCCACTGCTACGTTACAGCACGTCACTATGAATGTGGTTTCCATCCCATAGGAACTAATAAGTGACACTGTGTACGAACGAGTGCTCGCCTCGCCGCAATGTTCACTGATCTAACCGAGAGCTGCACGCAGTATGCATGAGACCAGCTGACAAGCTGGCACGCGATGGATAACCACTTAGAGACCTGCTCCATGGGGGAGGTGGGGAACTGGCGAATATATGTCTCAGCAGAAATACGAACCTTAGTACTAAAGCATGTCCATGCCAGACGCTTATCCAGTCACCCAGGGGCAGTACAAACCAAACACAATGTTCTAACTGCATAGTTCTGGCCAAGGCTCACCCAACAAGAACATGAACTTGTACATGTCTGCTGATGGAATTATGCAACAACTAAGAGTACCAGAAAAACTCTTCCTAACCATCGCCATGGATTTGATGAGGCCATTCCACCGCACACTGAATAGGAAACGATTTCTGTTTGTAGAGACTGACTTGTGCACTAGGTGGTGTGAGGCATACCCCTCCCGAGCTCACACCTCAAGAATATAGCTGGGGCATTACAAAACGACTTATTTGCATGCTAGGGTTACCCAAAAAAGATTCTCTCCGACAATTAACCACAGTTCGCGGAAAAACGGTAACGAGAACTCTGCACAAAATGGAGAACAGTACACTATACAACATCTGTGTACCAACAACACTCGAACCCCACTGAATGGCAGAACCAGGAGTTCAAGACGCAATTCTGGCTTTGTGTGGGGGATGACAACATTTTTCCTGGGCCATGCATGTCCCAGAGATACTGTTCTGCCTCAGAAATAGACGTAATAAGGCCACGTACCACTCACCCGCAGAACTGTTGTACAGGCATGGGTTTGCTCGGTCGGAGGAATACGCATGCCCACAACCAGCATCGAACACAGGACCTTCGGACACGGAAGCCCCAAAGAGCACCACCAGTAGAGGTTGGAACGAGCTCTAGAAAGACAGGAGTGGTACATCCAGCAGTGGCTGCCTGGGACCACATGCCCACCGAAGGAACTACGAATTGGACGGGCAGTTTATGTGCTAGAACACCAACAATCTGTTGCCTGCGCCAATTTCTGCTCGGGGTTTGCCCCCCTCCTCCCTTGGAGTGGACCCACACAGAGGTACAAAGTGTAGGGAAGACCGATTAAGTCGTCCAGTTCAGTATCCGCCGACGAGAGAAATTCCACCACTATTACCTATGTGCCGTGCTGTAGACACCGATTCCAGGTGCCTCGGTGCCCCAAAAAACCACAACACCGAACCAGCCAGCAGAAGTACACTCGACAGATCCGAGGTGTCAGCCACCTGCACTAGATATGACTGGACTACACGACAATCCAACACAGGCTCCACCAAGGGTTCCATAGCTACCATACATCATTATGTTTCCGTGTGCTTTGGGGGCATCTGATCTAACAGAAGGTTTCAGGGACGACGGTCGACTGCAAGATGCCATGGTACCCAGCATTGCAATGCAGGAAGTCCAGTGGGTCACATCAGCACCACCGGATGACACGTCCCCAACTGCCAGATCACTTGAATCGTAGGTGGCCAGGCCGAGCACAGGGTCGAACATCTCCTTGACGGAGCGACCACCCCACCCTCGATTTTGTCGACGCCGGGCGCGCCGGTACCACAGCAACAGCAGTAACAGTAGCAGAATCTCGACTGTGGTAAGGTCACCAATCTGCTTACCTGAAGCATGACAGTCTGACAAGCTCCCCAGAGCTAGTAAGGCACCATCTACTAGGGGTAAACTTAACCAAAACCATTTGGCATGCTACACTGCTAGAACTGCGGCAGGGCGAACAGGCTCTGACCAGCTCCTCTCACTGAAATGGCTATGCCCGCAGCCGAGGCGCTGCTCAACCACCTGTTGTGCTATGCGATTCTGATACACCACCACTCGCCGTGACAGTGGCCTCCCCGAGGAGAGGGTATTTGATGTGTATCACTTCTGCGTGGTCTGTCATGGCCACTGTCACCATGCCACCGACCTGCAGCGTCTGCGCCAGTTTAGCACCCGGAACGATCACACCATTCGTCCTGAGGCACACCCGACATAATTCAACATTAACGCATCACGACCCGCTACCAAATGAATCAGTGTAGTGTATGTAATGCCTGTAGAGTAATTGTTTAAATTAGGGCAGGGATCAATTTGGAAAATGTGTAGACAAATTCAACATTTTTTGTGGCCCACAGGCAAATGTTAGTTTAGCTCGCCCTTACAGCATTATAGAATTGCAGTGGAATAACAAGCAAGGTATGTACATATTTAATTAGGCACAGAGCAGCAAAAGGGTTGTGTTCTTCAATTTGATATACTTAATTATTTAAGTGTTAATATGTTTCTGGCAAAGTCAAACACTATATGAGAAATATACGTAGTCTTTAATTTCAATTGACTGTTCCATTCGCTGAGTGCTGGATGTACATTTCTCACGTAAATTTCTAGGATCCACATAGTTCAATTTTGTATGTAATAACCAATAATTAAGAACACTGAACTCTCTAAAATATCAAGAAAACTCGACGAAAACATATAAGTGTTTTATGTGTTTATATTTCAAGTGTTAACGTAATGAGGTCAGTTAATTTAATTACCTCGCGGAGTGGCGAGATCTCTCAGCAAGGATGCCGCCCGTCCGCGCGATCTCTGTCAGTCTGATTCCACTGGCCATAGATGCTTCACATGCGTCGCGTCGCAGGTGACCTTCGTACTTAGTATTAACTACTTCAATGCAATAGACTTACGTAAGTGACCGGAACCTTGGTGCTTGTTTTATTAGCTGTATCCCCCGCGTTCGCCGCACCTCTCTGTTAGCTCAATTTTCTGACTGTGGAAGTTTTAACAAACAATAAGTTTTTTTGCGCCATTTTCGGCATTTTTGCAGTTATTGCCGCTGCCAGGCATATTTAGCCGGGCCCATTTCAATTTGCTTTGTTAATTTGTCTGTGTATAATCAATTATACAATACAACTTTTTTGATGTATTTTTTTGTTGCGTGTTCTCATTTAATAGTATTGTATTTCCAGCCCTTGCCCTATACCCTGATTCATCACCGCCTCGAGGAGGCGTACCATGTTTACTGAATTTGTAATATCACTGCTTGCTGGGGAGCCTGAGTACCCCAGTTACATCCGCATGTTCCTATAATTTAGTGACATGTGTGTAAGGAGATACAGCCACGTGCTCGTTCAACTCACGATCCTGAGAACAATGATCTCATACTCACCCGGTTGGTTGGCACCCATACGTTAAAGGTCGGTATAATTGTGCTATTTCCGATTTTTGTTTATATGAACACCAAACACCGCCTGTGTTATCTGTGCCCTACCACTCAGCCCACACTAAAGTTTTTCATTATGTGGAAATATATTATTCTCAAAGTGTTAGTGAACAATTATAGCATGGGGTATATATTTGGATACATATTTTTATACTTATTCGTGCATTATGCCACACCATGCTAATTACTCATTCTTTCATCTGCACTCCACTAGCATAACAACATTGGATAATTAACTTTACACACTCATATTCATACACCAACCNTATATATATATATATATATATATATATATATATATATAAGAGAGAGAAAAAGAGAGAGAGAAAGAGTTTTCAAAATAGTGGGAACACCTGCGTGAACATGATTTGTGCAGCTCGTGTTGAACTTTGATTGCAGATATATGTTGTCCGAGATGCTGATTTACTTTTGACACCACTTGAGTCGCATGAGCTCTATGGATCTTTATGTCAATCCTCTTCAATGTTAAACAATCTCGATCACTGAGGACTGGTTTTCGTCCAGTATTATTCTTCGCTAATTATGTTATGCCGCGTGTTGTGTATGCCACAATCACCTTGGACACTGACTGCTGTTCTCGAGAAGGTAAAGCGAGATAAGTATGTAGCAGCGCCGGATTGCAAGGGTGGCGGAAAAGGGAGATCCCTGAGAAAAGGCGAGTAGTCAAACCACTACACCACCGTGACCCGAAAATTATATTCTGAGTTTTAAAACGTAAGTGTATACACAATTTTTATTACCATCTGCTGTATATATTTTTATTTAAAGGATTTTAACTGGACTTTAAAATTACATAAATTTTTACATTTTCAGCATTCTATGTTATAGCATAATTTTCAGACGATATCAGAAAGGGGAAATGATTCATTCTGTCACCTGCTATCCACTCCCTTGATTGTCATTTATAATCTACTTAGAATTTAAAAGCAATCATGGCGTTTATACATAATCACACACAGCTTTACGTATAGGCAGCAACTACCCTGGTAATGATGTAATAATGGTTGACTGCCATCCCACAACCACTGGAGGCAGAACCACACAACTTCAGATTGTAGCTATCACTGTCACTCCCAACATGCCCATGTAATTCATTACACTCTTTTCCTTGTTTACCAGCAAAGTCGACTGCCATGTTCGTACTATTGGGGATACAACCACGAAATCCAGTTTTTAATGGAAATATGGAGACTTTGAAAATACCAGTGTAATAGGTTGTGCCTCCTGTTGTAAGTCAAAATCTAACGAGAGCAGTGTTATATGATTGTGAAATGTACTTGTCCTTATTTCTTTTCTGATAACTCCCATTCTGGTTTGAAGTAAAACACCAAAACTTTCTGCTTAAAAATATATTTATAAAATTTGTTAGTAACTCTTGAACCACACCAAATTTGTTAGCAATCCATAGGGTAACGAAGTTAATAATCGTGATATTCTGGTTATATAAAATAATCTACATTGTAAGGACATTGGTGAGGCAGAAAATTCCCATATTGCTTCCCCTGCTGGACTTTTCAAATCATTAAACTAATAATATATTTAAATTATCTCTGTATATATTTATATTGAAGTATAATAAATTATTTGGTGTCTCAATGTTCAGTGTTTGATTAAGAAAGTTGTTCAAAATATGCAGGTGAAAAAAAATTTTACTATTTTACTTTTTACTACACAATGTTAATATAAAATAATATCAGCTTGGAGTAGTAAGGAAATAAAGATTTTGGCTAAGGATTCTAGGATTTGGAAGCCGAAGCCACAAGTCTACTCGGTTGACGAGGCGGTCACGGCCATCCAGTGCTTCCGAATTCCCCGCATTTTCATCAATATTGCCCACTTAATATCTAAAATGCCTTGTTTGTCCCCAAAATTTCCCTTTTGACCCCCCCAACCCACCGAAATTTCCAAAAATTTGTGAAAAAAAGTACTTGCTCTTTGATCTGGCTGAATGACGGAAATAAAAATCATTATTGTTGGATTAAAGATCAATTAAGATTAAATTGATCACATTATAATAATCATAAAAGTAAAATTTTTTCTTCAGATATGAGTATGCAAAATTTTCCTTGTAAAGAAAGATTAGATAAACGTACCAAGCATTGTTCAAGAAACAATGCAGTAAAGATTGAATTTCTAAAGAAATTCTGATAAATTTATGCAGATTTTTAATCACTATAGAAAAGTTAGAAACAACAAAGCCAAATCCAAGAGAAATAAATAAGTTTAAATTAATTTACAACATGTGGTATAAAGTTAATTTAAATCACATATATCGTTCTTGGTGTTGCATTTTTCACAAACGTTGGTGTGCATTGTACATAGATATTTTATCTTGGCTATATTCTTGTTATTTGAAATTAAGAAATTGATATGTATACACTTGGACGCTTCTGTGAATCTTTAATCTCTTTATAATCTGATAACCATTCTTATACTCTTCATTTTTATACCAATACTTATCTTAGTAGTACAAAAAATTATACAAATATTTCACATCTATGAAATAATTTACATTCACGATACAAAGTTATTAGTGTGTTCTTTATTATGTCTCTATTTTTATAAATGTACAATCTGAAAAATGTTTACATATCGATTTCATAATCATTACCAAGCGACAATTTCGCCGATATTGAGTTACATACTTCACTGGAATCGCAAAAAAAAAAAAAAATCCAGCGTCGACGAGTTATACTCTCGCGCTTCTGTGATAGTTTTTGCTTTCTCATAGATATTTTGTATTTTGTTGATTATTTACAATTTTCGGCAACCAAGACACAGAAGTTCTGATCATTCGTTAAAATGTTACATGTGGGACATTTTTCTAAACTGTTTTTGTAATTACTAAATTTTACATGTTTTTCATTTAAGCTATTTTGCCTTTTAGTCTTTTTTCCTGATCTTACGAAACAATATTAATATAGTTAGCTATATTAACCCTTTCGAAAATATATATTTATTCTGACTTCAGCCTTTTTACCATAACTTAAATATTTGCCATTTGGCATTTAGATATTGTATACGAGTTCCCATTTACGAAAACATGTCGTTTAGTAATATTTTTACTTCATTTAAAAGAGATTACATTTGTCACTTAGGACAATATGACCTGCCGTTGTCTGTATTATTGTTGGCACAAAAGATATCTAAGCTAAATATTAATACCACTTTAAATGATAATAGTTTCCAACTATCGTATCCAAGCGGTAAAACAGCGGTACGCGCTTATTGACTAAATGACGTTTCGTTCGCACACTGATTGATAAATGCAGGTAAGTGTTCCTGATGGCACATCCGCATAACAAAAAAAGGATGGTACTGTGGGGAAAATTGTGAGAGTCGGTTGAAAAGATGCAAGATGATGATGGGCTGAGGAATTTATTTGTCTTTTTTATTACTTCTTAACCTGCTGTGAAATAGGGGCTTTAATTTTTTATATTTTCACTATTTAATTTCAAATATGAATTTTTATGTACTATTACTTGTTTTAAAATGTTTACTGGATCAGATAACCAGTTTAAATTGATTTTACTAACAAGATATAATCAAACTAATTCTGATGATTTTGGATTCATATTTGGATCATACTATGAAATAGTATGATCCAATGGTAAAGTAAAAATTTATAAATGTAATTTTCAATATGATATAATATTTCTTTCTAATGCGATTTTTTTCTAATATTTATTTTTATTATTATTTTTGGGTAATTTCTGTATTGTCAGTAAATGCCTTACATTCCAATACATTATAATTAGTTGATAGGGTTATTTATTCTATTATTTATTCAATTATTTATTTTATTATCTATTCTATTATTTATACAGCTATATCTTCAATTAAAATTTAATTATTTATTCTCTCAATTGCTTACTGTTAAGAGCTTCCCAAATCTCTTCACTTTTCAATTAATTTTTTCAATTATCTATCCAATAATTTATTTATATATAATTTATTCAATAATTATTTTTTCAATTGATTATTCCATTAACTATTCAATTATTATTTATTTAATTATTATTGTGCTCCTTTCATGCCATTTTGTCCCACTCTTGTTTATTTCTATTGTGCCACTGTGGAAAAAATAATTGGTCTAATATTATTGTGCCACTTTCTCCCAAGTATTTTGTTAAAATTTGTATTTGTTTTATTGGTTTTAAGTTATTGTGCCACATTGTCCCAAGTATATTTCATAATTTTTTTATTTTGTTAGTTTGGAAATAAAAATAACCAATTTTTTTTGGAAATTTATATGTTTTTCTATAGAAAAATGGAGAGTATTTCTGGCTGACTTTTTCACGAGAATTATCATAATTTAGACGCTAGATGTGACAAAATTTGTGCCACTTTACTTGTACTATTTTTCTCCATGGTATTAATTTTTATAGTTATAATTTTTTTTATAAAGAATTAATTGATTTTATAAAATATTTTTTAATGAAAAATTTATTTAAAATAGCAATTTAAATTTAAAAATTGGTTAAGAGGGCATTTATAGCTCACTTTTTTTGAGGAAATTGTTATAATTTTGGGGCAAATCTTGTTTCAAAATGTGCTTCTTTGTGCCACTTTCCTTTTCACAAAATTATTTTTAATATGGTAGCGTGTAAAACTGGCATTCATTTGTTAATTCTCTTAATCTTTTGAAAAAAATGTAATTTATTTCGATGAAAAATTAAGATTTTTCCATTGAAAATTAAGTGATTTTAATAAAATTATTTATATTTTAAATTTTTTTAAAGTGAGCTAGGATCCGTATCAACAATATACTAAAGTCTCCTCGTCCAGCGCTGGCCGAGTCTTCCCACCGCCTGTCGTGTCTTCCTACCCGAGCTCACCCGGCCATATACACTGAAGCGACAAAAGTCATGGGATACCTCTTAATATCCTGTCAGATCTCCTTTTGCCCGGCGAAGTACAGCAACTCGACGTGGCATGGACTCAACAAGTCGTTGGAAGTCCCTGGCAGAAATATTGAGCCATGCTGCTTCTATAGACGTCAATAATTGTGAAAGTGTTGCCGGTGCAGGAGTTTGTGCACGAACTGACTTCTCGATTATGTCCCTTAAATGTTCGATGGGATTAATGTCAGGCGATCTTGGTGGCCAAATCATTCGCTGGAATTGTCCAGAATGTTCTTCAAACCAATCGCGAACAGTTGTGGCCCAGTGACATGGCACATTGTCATCCATAAAAATTCCATCGTTGTTTGGGTACATAAAGTCCATGAATGGCTGCAAGTGGTCTCCAAGTAGCTGAACATAACCCTTTCTAGTCAATGATCGGTTCAGTTGGACCAGAGGGCCCAGTTCATTCCGTGTAAAAACAGCCCACACCATTATGGAGCAACCACCAGCTTTCACAGTTCCTTCTTGACAACTTGGGTTCATGGATTCGTGGGGTCTGCGCCACACTCGAACCCTACCATCAGCTCTTACCAACTGAAATCGGGACTCATCTGACCAAGCCACGGTTTTCCAGTCGTCTAGGGTCCAACCGAAATGGTTACGAGCACAGAAGAGGCGCTGCAGACAATGTAATGCTCTTAGTAAATGCACTCGAGTCGGTCTTCTGCTGGCATAGCCCAGTACAGCCAAAGTTCGTCGCACTGTCCTAACGGACACGTCCGTCGTACTTCCCACATTGATTCCTGCGTTTATTACACTCAGTGTTGCTTGTCTGTTAACACTGACCATTGCCCGCACATGTCGTTGGTCTCGGTAATTAAGTGCATGCGGTCGGCCACTGCGTTGTCTATGGTGGGAGGTTATGCCTGAAATTAGGTATTCTCGGCACACTCTTGACACTGTGGATCTCGAAATGTTGAATTCCCTAACCATTTCCGAAATGGAATGTCTCATGCGTCTAGCTCCAACTACCATTCCATGTTCAAAGTCTGTTAATTCCCGTCGTGCGGATATAATCACGTCAGAAACCTTTTTCCATGAATAACTTGACCACAAATGAAAGCCCAGCCAATGCACTGCCCATTTATACATTTTGTACGCGATACTACTGCCATCTGTATATTTGCNAATGAAAGCCCAGCCAATGCACTGCCCATTTATACATTTTGTACGCGATACTACTGCCATCTGTATATTTGCATATCGCTATCCCATAAATTTTGTCACCTCTGTGTATATACCCGCTTGATTCCCCCTCCCAGCATACCCCTCGAATAGAGCCACAGCTAAAGTTCCTCCAAAACGATCTACATAGTTTTCATTGTATTCTATCATTATTAAAAAAACACAACTTATTACAAACATGATATAATCATCTGACCATCAGGTAAACATTCACAAGGGAATTTCGTGGCGCGCAAGACAAAATGCCTAAGCTGGTTAAGGCAACAACCTGCAAACAACAGTTTTTAGCATGTAGAAGCGCTTCCAGGTGACTGGTATCTTGTTGCCAATTCTTCAGTGAAGATGACTGGAACAGGATTTAATTACGGCTCTTACAAGCACAGTCGCTGGCTGTGAATGCAAGAAAAATGCATGAGAAAAGTGCAGACCAAAAAACATTACCTACTGAACAATGTGAGATCCAAATTTGGAGTAAGATACAAAAATATAAACATGTTACAATTTAAAAATGGCCAAACTTCGCATTTTATAGAATATTCGTTTTCACGATAAAAAATTGTATATAATTTATGTTTGTCGACTTTATTTGTGCTATCGTTTTATATATTATTCAGTTCGTGAAATACTTAACATATAAGAGATATTTCATTTTATGTTTAATATTTATAAATAGCAGTTTCAAACGCGTTTTAATATATATATATATATATATATATATATATATATATATGAAAAAATAAACAAAATTCATAAGAAAAATACCAGATTTTGTATTTCTTTTAAATCATTTAAATTAAAAGGTAATTTTGAAACTGAAAAAAAATTGTGCTAGAACAAAACACACATTTGTGTGCAACATGTAATGTAAGATATACTGTATGCACATGTTATAGGAACCAAAACTTTATCAAAATTCTAATGTAAAATAATTTTATTACATTAATATTTAGAAGTGAACGATTAATTTTAATTTTATAAAGGTATCATAATAGTATTGAATTTTGGTATCCTCAAATTAAGTGTGGGCTATTAATGGGATTGAAAACTATTTATTTTATATTTTATAGCGAGAAATAACATGCAAATACTTTAAATTAAACTTTTAACACCGAACATACCATTAAATATAATGAAAAGCTTTATTTGTGTATTATTGTTATAAATATTTTGGAAAAAACATTTATAAATATAATATAATCAAAAAATTAATTTATTCATTAATTTCAGGTCAAGAAGATTATGGAAGAAGCTGTTACAAGAAAGTTTGTGCATGAAGAAAGCAGTTCTGTTACATCACTCTGTGGTAAGGTAACAATAACAGGTTCTGTAGAGAGGGTCTACATTTAATCTGTAGATAGCGCATAGGTAAAATCAGGCCTAGAAAATGTTTTCAGGTGAATAATGGAGTCACTGTCATATTTATAAGGTAATAGGGTAAACAAATACTCGTATTCTCAGTTATTTAACACACCAGGATTTTATTGATCAGAAGGTCACATAGTTATTACACACACTGGCGAGACTGAGAGCACTGCAAGTCGTTTGCCTGAAGGGATGGTGGGCTGAATACTATGCGTCGGGGAAGGTTGTTGAAGGGAGACGTTTCTCTACTTATCTGTGACTGCGGCTTTCGGTGAGTTGTCTTCGTTGGTACCTCAGGCATGGTGAGTTGGGTGGCCCTGGTTCGGGCCCTTGGACTGGCTCTCGTTGACGTGCGGTACGAATTTGGCTGTTTCCTGCGGCTTTAACGGTCTCTTTTTGAAGTACGGGATTAGGGTTCTCCCGTGACTTGCACTTTCCTTGCGATCCCGGCGGGCCTTCTGGTAGGAGACTGCTTCCTCCTCGTCTTTCTTCCGGCCATCGCGTTTCTGTCTGCATTCCTAACCGCGGAAACTGCCACTACGTTTCGGAAATGAACTCATAAGTTCTAGTTACTTTTACTGGGTTTGTCTCGGGAATTTACACATGAAGTTTCGGCTCACGACTCGCCTTCTCGGGGAATGGCACNTTTTACTGGGTTTGTCTCGGGAATTTACACATGAAGTTTCGGCTCACGACTCGCCTTCTCGGGGAATGGCACCACTCGGACTGGGGCTACCACTCGTTTCCGGAATTTACACATGAATTCTCGGCACTGTTCTCGTTACACGACTGTTTACTCCCGTCTCGGCTGGCGATAGTTGCTCCCGAACAATTGACTGTGAACAACTGATTATCACTGACTGCCTGGGGCCGGTCCCGAACTCCGGCCTTGTGATACTACTGCCTCTCGCCTAACTGCGTTCTCCGTCCACGACTGACTGCTCGCGACTGACGACAACTGAATGACCGCAACGGAATCACTGACTGAAATTACCTGGGCCGGTCCCGAACTCCGGCCCGGTGATACTACTGCCTCTCGCCTAACTGCGTTCTCCGTCCACGACTGACTGCTCACGACTGACGACAACTGAATGACCGCAACGGAATCATAGAACCACGAACCTTGGCTGCTCCTGAATTTAACCTGGCTCTCGATATATTCAAATTGGCTGTCAGCGATTTCTGTCGACAGAAACAGGGTTTTCCCCGGCGTAACTCGCACGTTTTTTGTATAGGATTTCGGTCTCGTCAGCGACTCGCTCGCTCAAACTAGGATGAAGGGCGGGGTGCGGCAAGGGTCTCGGGGGTTCCTGGGAGTTGTGTCGGCACTATTCTCGGCCGGGGGTTACCCAGTTTCGTTCGAAGAGGGCTTATATCAGCTAATTTCCCGGGACTTACCCTATTTCGTTCTCACTGAGGTTCATCCCCGGAATTCTTTATACGGTGGGACTTCCCGTGGTTATTTCTCAGGGTGTGAATACAGCGCAATTCCTATCCTCTGTACCCGTCACGCGTCAAGTGTAATACCTAATAAACTAAAGTAGATAATCCCGACATAGTTTTATGAGCTGAGATTCAACCTTCAGTAAATAACCGTTGTGGAAAAGGACAAAAATTAATCTTAAATCAAGCGAAAATAACACACTCCTTATTATGTTAATTATATTTCATTTTAAAACTCACAGCATGGTGTCATTTTAATGATGGGATGTGTGTAGTATAAAATAGAAGATTCTAAGAGATACTGCAGGCTGTGAATTGTGGACTCATGCATATCTTGAATTTGGGTGACTTTTATTGACTCTGAATTTAGAGAGTTACCATAATCCTAACCTCCGATGGCATAAAGAGTAATTATGACCCCAAAATTTTCGAAAATTTATCTGCAAAATATGACATCGCTTAGTAATAAATATCACACTTGTAGCCACAGTTATTGCCGAACATTCGAACCCATCTACCGAATTCCACCAATCAATATACACTTACATAAATAAGTAATGCCATTTCAAAAATTTATTTGAATTATCATGAAATTTTTAACTGTTCCACGCCAAATAAAGTAAGCCAGTAACACTATATAAAACTACGACTATTAGAAGATCAGATACTTTCGAAATGACAGCCTCGTCAATATTTTCGATGAATGTTCAATCTACCAGACGAATAGGCATATTTAATATATTTTAAGCATACTAGCAGTACCTAATGGGTTAATCTATTCAAGTGTTTCAACACATGTTGCTTGTTTTAGAAAAAAATACTATTTCATATGAGACTTATATTAATACATACTCTAGTGTCAAACCAGTGATAACTATTTTATTATCGTATTCTATTTATCAAGAGTCTGCATCTTGGAATCATTTCGTGCAGCAATATCGGTGTTTGCAAGCATATGCAAAACATTTTATGTATACTGTATAACAAAAAAAACATGAAAGGAAAGCTTAAAAACAGACCAAAGTAAATGCATAGGTTTAAAAACAGGCTCATAATAAATTATGTAATTTCCGTACAGACAAGGCACCAGTGACGTAAAATAATGTTTTATCAGTAAGAAGTGGAGTTTCTATGCTGGACGATACATTCCTGATCCCGATGTGGCAACGATTAGATGAGTGCGCGAATAATTTCCTGATCTATCATGAACCATGTGTTTTTTACCGAAATCTATATTTCTTATTCATTTCGTGAGGGTGGGAGGGTATTAAAGTGACATCCAATTGTGTCCTACAGTTACTCAGTTGGCGAGAGATCAGGAGATCGGGCCAGCCAAGGAAACATGTGAGTATTTTTATAAGTGGTGAAGCAGCAGAGACGAGGTATTGTATACGCATTAGCTGGCCTTCTTTGATGATGTTTCAGTCAAAGGTAGTGCTCGGTGGCCAAACTTCCTTATTTTCCCCAAAAATTTATGTGTTTGGTTTTCAAAAATGCTTATTACGACAAAAAAAATTTCCTTCCTTTCCCAACTCACCTCCAAACCGGGGGAAAATAAAAACAACTTATGAAAAAATGCTTGCTTATCAATGCGACTGGATAACATCTCAGTGTGACTGAGGGGATCCAAAATTCGGAAAAAAGTCAGCTACGATGGGCAGTATGATAAAATAGATCAATAAATATTATTTAATATATAGTATCCAATTGAAATTTATACAGATTCATCGAAAAAGGTGTCCATGATTTTACACTGAAATAAGAAGGTCCGTATCTAAGGTAAATTATTCACACATATACCAAAATACGCAGAAGATCACCAAGTTTTACAGCATACCTAGACTGTTTCGATATAAGCTCCCCATGTAGCATGCATGGCACACACCTGGACGGTAGTCGATCTCCATTCAGGTTTGGTAAATCATGTCAGGATTCTCAGTCGCAGTCGCTGCGTTGTTTCTCTCCATTAAATGTCGCAGATCCCGGACTTTTTCTGCGTAAAGAATGTTCTTCAGATAACCCCAGCAGAATAAGTTCCAAGGAGTCTGATTAGGGCTTCCAGGAGACCACAAAACCGAACCATTTCTTCCAATCCAAAGCCCAGCGAGTCGGTTATTGAGAGCTTCATGGGTAGATAGAAATAAAAAGGTTCCTGGACAAGGGCTCGAAGTAGAGGAGTTGAGACACCACCGCCATCTTGGATCCGCAATCGTTTTTCCGGGCACCTTTTATTCTGTCGGCCATCTGGTTTCCGGCCACTATTTTGTTTTTCCACTTTATGCTCTATCTTTCAATCTGGTTTTCTCATTCTCTCTCATTCCATCTTGCCTCTCTGTCATTCCACATTCTCTCTCTCTCTCTATCTTGTCTCTTTCCTTTCCCCCCTTTTCCCACTCTCTTGACGCCTTCTTCGCATGCCATCTATAGAGTTCCCTCGCCGCCACCTAGGGGCACTGTTGTGTGTCCACCATTTTGTTTGCAGTAGTTCCTTCATCGTCTGCTAGAAGGCACTGGTGTGTTCCACTTTCAACCGCCATATTGTATACTGTAGTTTAAGTCATCGAGAGACAACCAAGACCACTGTTATTTATTCACAGAAGTCAAAAAATCTTCTGGACAGGTGCGGACTCGAACTATCAGAAATTGTGGTCGCGAGCATGGTCAACACCCTAGCCAACTGAGCTAACAGGGCATGTTTTTATAGCAAGGGTTTAAATGAAGTACTATATGTGATTACGTGTTTAGGTTGGCAAGAAGGTGGGCGGGGGACACAATAAATTTAAAAAGTTTATATATTAAAAACTTATATATATTTCATTTTAATATACTTAAATGCAACCCTACATCCATCATTGAATAAACCAAAATGATTAAATGTACGTATTCATAAGAATCTAAAAAAAAAAATTTTACAATCATAGATATTATCTATTAATTTACAAAATACATTAAAGTTATGGATTTGGTATTCAAATTAATTTTAAATCACTTTTATTTAACTTGTAAATTTTACATTTATAAATGTATCAAGCGACGTACCTATGAACTCGTATTTTCAAGAAGAATACAATTAAGGGATCACAACCACCAAATATGTGAAGCATAATTTTATACAATATAAGTTATGTTTTTTTATATATATTTATTTAACTTTTAATAACAAGTGCATCGAGTGCTGTATCTACAGGTTCGTATTTTTTAGACGGATAAGAATATGTAGTCAGAAAATATGATTATGTGACTATAACAAGCGCCATATTGGGTTTTATGAGCATATAAATGTATTAGTAAATAATCTAAGTGTTATGTATTTTTGGATTTATGTTTTTGTATTTTCGGATTTATGTTTTCCAGTCGAATGCTAAGTAACATTATGAACTTTGGTTATTCGCACGTTTTCAACACCATATTGAATTAAGTAAGCATATGAGAATTTTTTTTATTTTTAAAATTAATTTTTTTACCAGTTCGAGCCTCAAGTACCATTCAGTGGTTACCTTACCACGGGTCATGTTTTAAATGCAGTTTGCTTATAATGGCCCCCACGAACTTATAAGCATAGTTGGTCATAATTTCCGAACCATTCAAGTTATAGTTACCAAATTCGGACTATAGGTACTGCTCCTAGCACAGATCAATGTGATATGGCATATTATCCCTTAAGCCCTCTTATAAGCATAGTTGGCCAACATTTTCAAACTGTTGAAGCTATAGCCACCAAATTCATATCATATGTATCGCCCCTGATATCGATGAGGATTATAGGGAATTTAAGCCGTAATACTTCTAATAATCATAGTTGGCTGCCATTTTCAAACTGTTGAAGCTATAGTCATTAAATTCATATCATTAGCATCACTCCGATGTCGAATAGGGTGGTGGATCAATTATGCTTAAGCTCTTTATAAGAAAAGAAAGTCATAATTTCCGAACTGTTGAAGCTATAGGCGCCAAATTCATATAATATACATCGCCCCCAATGTCGATGAGTGTGCTAGGGCAATTATGCCGTAAACCCTTTTATAAGCATAATCAGTATTTATTTTCGAACTGTTGATGCTATAGTCGTCAAATTCATATCATAGGCGTCGGCTGTGATGTCGATTAGGGTGGTAGGGGCCAATTATGCCTTAAGCCTTTAATAAGCATAGTTAGTCATAATTTCTAAACTGTTGAAATGATAGCTGCCAAATTCATACCGTATAATCACTTCTGACGACAAAAAAGACCACTGGGTCAATTATGCCTTAAGCTCTCTTATAAGCATCGTTGGCTACCATATCCCTTCCATCGAAGCTATAGTCGCCTAATTCATAACATAGGCATCGTTCCCGATGCCAATCAGGGTTATTTGGACAGTTATGCCTTTAGTCCTCTAATAAGCAAAGTTAGATATTATTTACGATCCAATGAAGTTATATTCATTAAATACATATCGTACACCTCGCCCCCGATGGAAATCAAGTTGATCCGGTCAATTATGTCTTAATATCCCTTATAAACATATATGACTGTCATTTCCGAGCTTCTTAAGATAGAGCCAACAATTTCATAACGAAGGCATCGCCCCCGATGTGAATCAGGGTGGTAGGGTCAAGTACACCCTAAGCCTTCTTATAAACATAGTCTGATGTCATTTCCTCAATTATGTAGACATAGTCATCAATATTAGATCATATGTATAGCTTTCGACTTCGAACAGGACTGCAGGGGTGATTATGCTGTAAGCCCTCTTAGAATCATAGTTGGATTTCATTTCCGAACTGTTTAAAGTACAGAAACTAAATTCATATCATAGACATTGCCTCCAAATACGAAAAGGACTGCAGGGTCAATTAAGCTTTAACACATCTTATCAGCAAAGTTAGCTATAATTTCCGAACTATTAAAAATATTGTCCCCAAATTCATTTGACAGGTTTCGCAAATGACATCGAACATGGCGACGGGGTCAAGTATGTATTAAGCTATCCTACAAGCATATTCGGCTACCAGTTGCCATCTGCCAAATATACAACCACCAAATTCATATCACAGGCATTGCTTCCAACATCGAACACTACAGCGAGGTAAATTATGCCTTAAGATAAGTTTATAGGCATATAGGTATGCCATATAATATTTGCTAAAGCAAAAGTCGTCAAATTCATATCACAGGCATCACTTCCGACTGAAATTAAGGGCAAAGTGGCAAGTAGGCCTTGAGCCCTGTTTTATACATTGTTGGTCACCATTTACGAAGCTTTAAAGTTCGGGAACATTTAACACTCATCCACATATGTAAAGAAAATAAAGGTAGGTATACACATACAAGTGTGTTGCAAAGTTGGCGGTGCATGTAGGAGTGTAGGGTCTGAAATAGAACATATACGAGAAGGCCTGCATGAACTCGACAATCGCCCACCACCACCCTTGTCGTCTGCTACCACAGGTGCCTAACAACTAGGATCCTCTAAGCGAAAGCTAGAATCCCTTCACCGTATGATATCCAGGTTATATATATAAATACGTAAATCTTAACTAATATCATAAATGCGAAAGCGTGTGTTTGTTTGTATGTTCGTTTACTTCTTCTTCTTCTTTCACGTCGCAACGTAGCAACGTATCGACGTGATTTTTTGCACAGAGATAGTTGGAGGGCCGGGAAGTGACATAGGCTACTTTTTATCCCGAGAAAATATATCATTCCATCGGGTAAATTCTTATTGTAAGATGAAAAAGTACACAAAGGGAATAACAATGCAACATCGCAACCGAGCAACAGATCGACGTAATTTTTTTGCTTAGAAAAAGTTGAAGGGCTGAGAGGTGGTATTGGATACTTTTTGTCGCGAGAAAATATCTCAAAAAATTTACAAACGATAATAGTGAATAAAGTCAGAAAAAAGTTTGCCACCAGCGCACTCTCTTGCAATATGTTGTCTAAACCGTTAAAGATGGAACAATATCATGTAGTAAATAATTGTGTAGAATAAAGAGACCTATAAAAAAACTCCACGGAATCATATTGACGCTATTCCCCACCTGTGGAATATAGGGTGGTTTACAGGGTCGTAGTTGTATCTCATTTGCGTTTAATGTGGTTTGCAAGCGCGGAGGTGCCAGCATAGGGCACAGATATCCCTCCATCATTCATAGCTACAATACATCTAATAAGGCTTTAGTAGCAGTGTGAGCCCCTGAGCCACCTTCAATGAACACGCAGCATGCACCGACGGTGCATTCGACAAGTCTTTGCCTAGGTGGAAGAGTTTGAGAGATGCTGCATTGTCGGCTTCCGAGAGTCAGGTTGGAATTTTCAGCGCATTGTTCGCCAATTGAACAATTCTGCCTCCACTGTGAGTCGGTGCTGGACGCAGTGGGAACAGGAGGATACACACACCTGACAAGAAAGCTTGAATGAACCCCGATGGACTACCAGTATAGAGGATCATTTCATTGTGCGATATGTGGTAAGCATTCAATGGGTGTCGCTGCGCACCATTCGAGGACTTGTAATGGCAGTACAATACAAGGTGGCTAGTAGAGGGGATATGTCGTTGCGGCGTCCCTCACAATGTCTACCGTTACGAACTAAGCATCACCGTTCACGCCTGTCCTTCTGCTGGGAATGGCAGTGTTATTCAGCTATGAATCATGTTTCTGTCTGTATACAGACGACTGCCAGATTCGAGTCTGGAGATGTCCTGGCGAACAGTGATCCACGCTTCATTATATAATGTTACACTGCTTCAATGAGAACTAGCATGGTGTGAGGTGCCATTTCCTACGATTCCTGCACCCCACTGGT
Organism: Clitarchus hookeri; assembly: GCA_002778355.1. Classification (NCBI taxonomy): domain Eukaryota; kingdom Metazoa; phylum Arthropoda; class Insecta; order Phasmatodea; family Phasmatidae; genus Clitarchus; species Clitarchus hookeri. Next base: position 1,559,492 of record NQII01000057.1, on the reverse strand, counting down.
AGTACTGGATAAATATTGATGGTGCAGTAATGCATCATAAAAATTCTGTGACCATATACGCTCTCCTTCTTGGTGCAGCTTGATAGCCATATTTTCCAACAGAATAATATCCAGCCTCACACGGCGCGGGTATCTCTGACCTGCCATCACGATGTCAACATGCTACCATGAACAGTAAAATCCCCAGACCTCTCACCTATCGAGAACATTTGGGACCAGATTAGATGGCAAGTTTGGCCAGTGGCAACTAAAGCGGTTTTAGAGCGTTAGTTGCTTCAGCTTTGGTAGGATCTTCCTTAGGAGGAAATCCGATATCTGTATGCCTCCATGCGTGACTGTGTCGCCTCCTTTCTCCAAGGTATTGGTGGTCTAACATCGTACTAAGCGCATCCTGAAAAGGTTGGTTACCTGCCATACATGCTTGGTGTGGTACAATATATTGAATTTTTCTCTATAAGTACGTATTGGCATGTTCTGTGCCTGTACCCACTTATGTACCACTGCAATGGCACCCCCATTTTAATTTTTTTTTCATATAAGTGTTGATACAAAAGTTTTAATAATTTATTTAAAGCTTACAAGGTAGGTATCCTTTGGAAAATTTTTTACATAATTATAAATGAAATTGGAACCAGGAACATATGCCACACTTGTTAAACAATTAGTTACCTTTCCAATGACTCAAACCAGGTACTCCTCTTTCCTTAAAATGGCATGTAAGCAATTGCATTAGAAGCATCATTTTCAGTTTGAGTCATGGTAATGTTTTGGTATACAGAGTTTACTAACTTTAAAATATTACATTTTGAAACCAACAGTGTGGATAAATTACTGAAATCATGAATTTTAAAATGGCCGGCTCTTGCTGTAATTCTGTAAATAATGTTATGGGATTCAGTCGACTCTTTACTAAATTAAGGGATATATTTCTTTGTTTATCAATTAGCAGTTTCTTACAACAGCAGGCAATATATGCTCTTATAAATTTTTTATAGTTAATAATTCTGATGGCTATTGTTACCAAATATTTGGTTAAATAGTTTAATATATATAAAATAATAAACTTCATTATTAAAATTGCCACAATTTAAAAAAAGTATGAATGATTATTAATTTTTACATGCTATTTATGGGAAATGTGCTGCCTGTTTTGACGGAAGATGTGCCAATCACCGTGCGGCAATAGAGGTGGTTTTTACATAACGGCGCCCCCATCCACTACCTACATAATGTTACTATTCTACCACCTGTGTGAAAAATTGTGTGGGAACTGGTCTTTTTGTATAAGGTTGGTTTTTCACGTGTTTCTCTCTATTCGTCGATGGAAAACATGCTTTTGTGCGTATGATGATACCTTCGCATCATTATGAATAACGGCTCTGACGGTTATTGAACCCCTCCGAGAGTGGGCGTGTTTATTTACTATCTGTATTAATTTTTCCGATCATATTGTTATATTTCTGACATTGGCGGCGAAAGATTTCACTGCTGATTGAATACTAGTAAAAAGTCTATACATTTTAAACTTTATTTTCCGCCCAGTAGTTGCTAAATAGTCTACTCTTGATGGTAAGTAATTATGAAAATTTTCTTTTTCTGTCAGTGAAGCTAATGATTTCGCTGCTGGTGTGCCTTGTAGTACACACTTCAAGCATGCCAAGTTTGAACTTAATTGATTAAATTCTCTGGTAGATATCGTAAACTAATATTAACTATTCATATTTTGCCATTTTTAAAATAAGTGTCTTATACAGTTATACCACATGTGTGCATATATCGTAACATAGAACTACTTAAATATACAATTAAGTGGGAATATGTTGAGTACTTGCAAAAGCTAACTTAACATTTTTATATATCGTGCTATATTGCAAAATTCTAGATAATTTACAATATCCTTATTTAAACACAATGCCTGCATATTGTGCTGTCAACATACCAAAATTGGCTGAAATTGGTAAAATTGTTCCAACAATAGAACTAAACAACCTAAATATTAAAATGAAAGCCATTTTTAAATATAAGCAACTAGCCTCGTCGAAAGCATTTGGCAATGTGCTTATGCTGACCATCATTCGTGAACCGGTTGACTTTGTATGTGACAGTCATCTAAGGTAGTGCAAAGTGTAACTTTTAAATATTTATTTTTGTTTGATTGCACAAGATCGGTGTACTTGGTTTCAAGAAACAATTCTTTAAAGAACATAAACTAAGGCATATTTGTTCTGTATTATGGCTTTATGGCTTATGTTTCTACTTGCAGAAAAAATACGTTACCTCTTAATGTGTTCTTTATATTTTATTCACCTTAAATACATGCATTTCACTAGATTTATTTTTAAGGAATCATTTGCTGATGTTGAAATGTGTGTTAAAAATTACCTATAAATGAATGGATGTAATACTGAAAGGTCGAAACTTGAATAGGTTATCACAGGTGGACCTTAAACATGTACATAGGCTTTAAAGTTGAAACATGCGATGTGTCAATGAGATACTGGGGGTGGAAAAAGTTTTGATGAGGCAGTGGGGTGGGTGAGATGATAGATGGGGAAGGAAATGTGGGAATTCGTAGAGGGAAGAAAATGTCTTGGAGGGGGGAGGGGGTTGTGAATGAGGTAAGAAGTAATCAACAATATGTAGAGAATACCACTTCGCCTACAGAAGATTAGTAGTACAGCACTTTTTGACCAATTAAAACATATGTAATACATAAGGGAGGCGATATACGAAGGTTCAGCAGCACCATCATCTGTAGCTGGAATGATATCATCAACTTCCACTACGACATCGCGCATTGTACTAGCAACTTTTTGGACAATGCTATCAACTTTTTGGGATGTGTCTTCCACCTCGTCAGATCAGTTATATCTTACCAGAATTCCCAAGGACATTGAAACTGCTGTAGACAGCACAGTCTACAGAAATACTATGTCAACCGGGACATCGATTTCTGATAGACTGACAACTGCACAGTCGACCACCTCTGCAGAACCATCTCAGTATTATCAGTGTCGCTTTTCTGAAATACACCTAGCTTTTGGATTCAATGCACAACATGAGAATCATGCGCATAAAGAGCCCCAACCAAGTACAGTAGATGTAATGTAAGTGTGGTGTCGATTTTAGTTAAGGAAACCCTAAGGGTTCGTATGGATACATACAAGTATATTACTCCATGCAAAAATAAATGGTGTGACATTTGTCAAATCATCTATGTTTACCTAAACTGATAATAACAAGTTAAAAGTTTCAATTCATTCTATGTCGGAGATGAAGGCTTGCGAAGAAGTGGAACATTTTTGAACGATGGTCTACGATAGGATTAGTCTGACTGTGTGCGACCCACTGGAGAGCTGGTCTGCAGGAGGTCGCGCGAAACTCTGGTCACCCTCACATCCTGTAATTCTCCCCTCCACTCACCCTCTTCTAAATATATATGTGGGACATGCGTGCTACCTGTGACATCACGAAGAAGCACCAGAAGCCTTCAAGAATATTTAAAAATATTCAAGGAGACTTTTCTGTGAAATATATATTAATAAACAGGAGCGTCTTTCTGCTTTGGGGGAGGGACGTCAGAGATACTCTTAAGGGCAGGGATTACCAGAAGTTATGTTCCTAGAGGGGGGTGGGGTACCTAGTCGATTTATATAATAGCCAAAGATAAGTCGTTCATTTTCTAATGGGTTTTGTATTCATTTAAAGGGGTTTCAGAAGTATTGTAGTACGTAATATTTTTATATATTGAAATTGTAATACACTCTAATTGTACATGACCATCGTGGTCCCATATTCTAATCATTTTTGTTATGTTTTTTTTATATAAATTTTTGTATTTGAATTTAATGGGCATTTTTATACATAAATGATCATTTAGGCCCCAAATATAAGTGAAAAGAAAATCTGTGTATTCAAACTTTCACAAACATTTAACGAAAACTTTATATCATTGTGCCCCCTGATAGGTAGTGCGGTTAGACTCTGCTGAGATATATTTAAAAAGACGAAAAAGATTTCCACTTAATGAAGGAGAAACAGATAACCTGTCACTTTTCTGAAGATTTTCCGGCACAAGAGCCAACATTCAGAGTTATTTACATATATTCACCTTCCATAATTTATTAAACATAAACTGATACAACAAAAATGTTTCTGTGTTATCCAAATTTGTAAGTTTTCACATACACAGTATATACACAAGCAGTATACTGAGGTAGAAAAAAGTTTAATTTTACTGGACTGGAGATTCCACACCTATGCACCAATTTACGGTATTTGAGAACATCCCTTGTGTGTCTGTGAAAGTGTACTCGCTCAGTGTCAAGGTAAAGGTGGTTTCAACGTGTGTGTCTAAGGATAATAAACAAAAAAACGGATTTTGTGGTGGTGAACGATTAAACAAATAATATGTCACATTATTTTTCCATTAAAATCTTTTCACGACCGATAAGCTAGCAGCTATCTTAGCATCGGCACAAATTTCATGTTTTCCGATATTCAAAGTGTGGAAGACATCTCTTACAAATATGTATTTTCGTTTCACGTGCAGTATTCTGAGAAAGAACCAATCTTGAAAAATTCGAGTTGTATGCATAATGGGATGTCTCTTCAACAGAAAAAATAAGCAAGTAAATACGGACACTCATATCTTCATTTGTCACTCTCAGAGGAACAATCTTTACGTTGTCTTTCTCGGAATAAACATTGACTGGCGTTCCTGTATTCTTTTCAAATATCTACACTTACTGGTATTGCAAACGAAATATCAGAAAAAACATACCTAGCATCAAATTCATGCTATCGATCGTTATCTCTTTCTCGGTTATCTCCTTTTGCAAATTCACAAATACTGCCCAATTTAAATATTCGTGGTCCTTATTTTGGACCAATGACTACTTTTCTTTCCTTAACGGAAGCTGGCAAATCAATACACGATGAGATTATAATTTGATTCAATTAGTTAATTCGGATTTGAAACCTGTTAAGAGAGATGAGCGGCGGTGCAGAAACTTTCTCCATATATTCTCAGACTTCTGTGCAGAGTTTTACCATCTATCTTACAAGGTGTATTCAAATTCATAGACAATGTAAAATATAACATGTTTCGTCTGGAAATCTCTTACATCCATCTGGTGTGCTTCTGGCTCTCTCTTTCCATAAATGCACTCAAGCGTGGTACAAAACATAATTTGTTTGTAATTTGTTAATTTATTACCTCAAATGCCCAAAAATTATCTTATGAATGTTCTCCATGTAGTCACAATACCACCAGTATCAATCTCATTCTTTGTCACATATGTTTTGAAATTTCCATGGAATGCATTATCTGCCTCGTCAAGTCCAATATTACTTAAAGCTCCAGAACTGGCAACGATTTTCGGCCTGGCCGATGATGAAGGCAGATTACTTTCCAGTGGCGGCGCACTTAGCGTCTTCTGGGCAGTATGGGTCACTTCCAGCTTGAAAATCTTTAGGTGAGTGTCTAAGTAGTCTCTGCGAGCAGACTCGACACCGGAGGTGTGGCAATTCAGTAGAGCATGTTCTGCGCTAAACACGTATCCTGCTTCATGAATTCGTGGATCCCCACTGTGTGCAAATACTTGTTGCAAAACTTGTAATTAGTGGTCGCCGTATTCTTTATGGCACCATTAAAGCTGTAAAAATTACATCTAACTTCTCATTATGAGGGATCATTTTACAGCCCGTAAAACTTACACTGGCTTTCAGCAGAGGTAAAAAACTTTACTTTCATGACTATACATCAAACACTGTATAATATCTGCATGTCGTGGTGTGGTAGTGGTGAGAATACTCGACCTCACCAAGGCAAACCAGGTTCGATTCGCGGTTGGTTGCTCCCGAATTTACGCATGCAGGAATTCTGCTGAATGATGTCACTAGTTAGCAGGCTTACTCAGTGATATCCCATTTCCCCACCATTCCATTCCGGCGTTGCTCCATACTTACCTCGCTTCACCCTAATCTGTTATTAAAACTTCTATGTTTAGAATTACCGAAATATTTCAATTCCGTTATAAAATATGATCACCTAATCTAAAATTATTATGTACTTACTGAAATATTTGTTCATTAACTGACCTTAAATATCGATTTGCTGACTACAGAAAAAGTATGACAAATTTGAAGTCTAAACTACAAAACATGAAAAACTAAATATATTGATGCACTAAGTAAAACTTGATGTATAAAATGTGAACTCACAAGTCACTCGAAATCAGTCAGCATAGAAGCAGAGAGCTTTTATTTGTATGGCAAATCGACAGAGAATGAATGCCTGGGCTTCGTGGGTCTGCATATATACCCTCACCGACTGGTTCCCCTTTTCCCAAGTCCTTATTATTTGTGCTCGTGGGTTTTCCCACCCCCAACAGCATAACTAGTTTGATTCAAGCATATCATCACAAACCTGTAAGCTTGCAGTTATCTTGTTGTGTAAGCCAAAATCCTTGAATCAAGCAATAACTGGTATCCACAAGTCCAGTTTGTAGAGAGATTAATTAATTGCACTTGCTGCAAGTATAACTTGGTAGGCTACAAGCATAATTGAAGCAATCTGCAAGCTTGCATTTAGCAAGTAGGTGCCATTAGTGAAAAACTAGGCTTGAATCACAAACGATATTACACTGCTCGGCAAGGCAAAAGGAAGACAAATGGAAAGCTTTCCGCAAGTTTAAATGCTATCTGAGCCATGTTGTCCTAGCAGGCGCCACACTGCCGCATCTGTCTAGACCAATTCTGACTTGTACATGAGTATGTAAGCTCCCTTTTGAATCATTCAACCAGTTATTTTCTGTTATTTAAAAATCACCGAGATGTAACAACACAAAATGACTATCTGTAGTGCACATAGTATTCTAATAGTGCAGCTCCCCAATGAGTTATCCCTACAAGCGCCACGATGTCGGGACAGATATGACCAGTTTATAAAAATCGAAGTGCATTCTGTTATGATCGTGACCTCGAACTTATTCCTAGGAAATTACTCACATGTCTTCTTCACCAAGTCATTATTACTGCCGCCAGAATTTTGGGACTGGCAGGACTGGTTAGAACAATATCTCCTGTTGTGTCCATAATTTTCTGGCAGAACTTTCCCAAAGCTAGGCACCGATGCGTCGAATCATAACAGACCAGATATAACATACATTTATAAGACTCCTCTATGCTTCTGCTAAACTATTATTGCCGTGCAACTACAATATTTCACCAAGTAGGTACCCATATTTACAATCTCAATTATTGTATAAAATTTTAAACAATTTTCTGTTTATGTTTCCCTATAACCATTTATAAACATCAATTTTCTTAACTAAATCAATGATCTGTTACAACATATAACCCCTTAATTAAATACTATTTCTATTTTTATTTAACCACGAAATTAAATATTATTTTCGTGTATTAAATTTTTTAATTTTATTTTATACTATTTAATTTTTAGTAGACATTTTCATTTACTATTTAGTATTTTTTGCATATAATTTCCTTTCGTGTTACAATTTCAGTTACTATTTATATTTTACATGCAATTTACGTTTGTTCAACTTTTTTCTTTTGCTAATTATATTTTCTCAATAATTTTTGTTTTTTTCACCCAAATTACATTGTAGGCTGGCAAGAAGCAGTGTTGCAGTCTGGAGTACACAGTGTTAAGTTATCGTGGAGATATGCATAAGCTTTACTTCCTCGAGCCAAAAAGGCAACTTTGTATCCTTTCTCTTTTATTAAACGCAGCAGCTAATAATTGTCATTCTGCAATCAATTATTTGCTGGCATGGCTCACATGAAGCAGGATTACTGGCACCTTACCACTGTATATCACCAACACATAACTCTTCGTAGGTCTTACCACCGCCAGACCAGTATGAAAACTAAATACTTTGTAAGCCGTATTTCACATGCATTTAATGATTTGCAGGATAGAAGCTTTCCATGCAGACGTGACGACGATCGACATAAAACTTCTCTGACAGAGCTTCGACTGTTGTATTTATACTCAGAGTATTATTTATTTATACTTTATTTTACCAGTAAGTAGATACATTATTAGGTCGATGATGTCAGTGCATTGTACCTCACATTTGCTCCGACAAATAATTGCATCATCCACACTAACGTCAGTATTGATGGATTCCAGTGTGTAGTGCTGGTGGATTATTACGTGCTTGCAGGTAGATTCTGATGTGTTGCTCGAGTTCATACTCTGTAGTTCATGACTAACAGCCAACTGAATTTATTTAAACATAAGAATTTACTTATATAATTCACAATCTATAGGCAAAAACAGTAAATACCAATTATTTCTGTCTTCATGTAAAATTATTGTATGCACAGTCGAAGTAAACTGTTCAGTTCAACGAACAAATTCCATACTATAAATTTGTTCCATTTGATATTTTGTTACTTTGCCACTATGTCTCGTTCACAAATGCTTCTTTAAAACATACGAAAAGTTAGTTTACACTTGTAGGTAGCTGTAAAAAAGGAAAAGTTTATGCATGGAAGACATCTTAGAAATCTCAATGTCTACCGAGATGATTTTCGCCATCATACACGTGGACCTGCTCAAAATGTAAAGGTCGTTTGAAACTTACATTTTGTAACCAATAAAATAATTCTCATGTAAGTGGAATGAAATTGTGGAGTCTGCCACAAATGGCACCTGGCACAGGAGCCAAGTGACACCCGGATACCATGTTGTGTCGACTTACTTGGAGGGGGGTGAAATTTACAGTCAAATTATCGGGTTTAATCCTCAAAATAACTTCAGAAATCAATGATTTTTTCACAAAAATTCCTTTTCCTTAAAATTTGAAAAAATCGACAAAGGAGATTAGAGGCTTCCAGATGCGATTCTATCAAAACACCGTCAAATCAGCAATTTGGACGAGCGACGCACTGAAACAAGGAGTTACTGTTATATATAAATATTATAAATCTCAACGTCTCTCTGTCTGTCTGTTAGTGCCCTTATCACTCGAGAACAACGTATCCGATTTATGTGTTTTTTTAATTCATAGCAACAGGGGATGGACAAAATAATATGAACACCATGCAATATAGTACATTTTGTTGCATTTTGGCAACACTGCTTCCATGTAAATAATGCGACGCGTATGTATTGCACAGTTTACGTGCCAAGTCTTGTAGGTTATATTTCAGTGTATTATACGCTTTGTTCTGCGACGGTTAAAACAAGCGATCGGTGAAATGTGTGATCTCTCAGACTTCGAAAGAGGGCAAATCGTTGGTGCTCGGTTAGCGGGAGCGTCTGTGACGAAAACAGCTGAATTGTTTTGTGTTTCACGAACGACAGTATCCACGGTAATGACAGCATACACAAAACATGGTAAAACATCAACGGCGAAGAGGAATAGTGGGCGAAACCCAAAGTTAACTGACAGAGACCGACGAACATTAAAAAGAATAGTGCCCAGACAACAGTAAACTACCGCGGCAAAAGTGTACAACAACATATAGTCGGCATGCCATAAATGGTACATAAGATTGCTGATATAGTTTCTTTAGTAATAAGGAACAGTTTGCATTCCACAAAAGGGGCTTTAGTGTGCTGCTATTATGCCTCCAGCAGTAAGCAACAGTTAGTATGCCATGCATGGCCTATTAGCATGCTACTAATACATTAGCGGCAGTAAGTAACAGTTGTCATGTCATGAGTGGCCCACAAGTGTGCTGCTTGTACGTCCTCAGAAGTAAACAACAGTTGGCATACCATAAGTGGTCCATTAGCATGCTACTAATACATCTGCGGCAGTAAGTTACTGTTGGTATAACATGAGTGACCCACACATTTGCTGCTTGTATGTGCCCAGCAGTAAAAACAGTTGGTAATCAGGAAATGGCCCATAAAACTACTGCTAATATTTTCCCAGAAGTGATTAATAGTTAGCGTTTAGTTTATCATCTGCATGTGGACCTTGTGTTGAAATCTAATGAATAATTTTGATAGCATTGTCCTATATTATGATTATTTAAAAAATAGGCACTGTCACTTTTGTTTATATGATCTGATTTTTACTCATATAAGAAATGCTGACAATCATCAATGCGAATGTTTGCCACCACTGCTAACAGTTGGCCAACTGTTAACTGCTTGTTGTTTGCTATTTAGGTTGTTATCCACCTTCCCATATGTTATATAGCTGTATTGCTCATGCTTTTGATATGAGTACTTCTATTAAGTATCTGGGTCTTCCTGGCAGGTCTGCACGGGTACTAGCATTGCCTCATTGCACTTTATCCGAGTTATGGAAATTCTCAAATTTAAGTACATGAGGTTTGTATTACTTCTGCAGTGAAGGCATTTCTGTATGGACTGGTGCATACTCATTGCTGTACATTCTGTATTCAGCTAGTGTTTGTTCACCCATAAGACCTCTAAGGTGCATAATGTCGTGGTAGCATTTCAAGTATCGCTTTCAGATTTTGACAATTAACCAGTGTGATGTCACTTGTGAGTATACCAGGAGGGAGAAATTTGATATATAATCATACGAGTTTTTGTTATTGGACATAGTAAGAAATATTTCGAAGTGCTGCTTTCATTCGTCTTTGAAAATTTGTATATGGAACACCTTGACACTGTTGTCGAAAGTGTGGATGTTCATGCTGACCCCTGGGCTTTTCATGTCGAACAGTAATATTTGGAGCAGAGATGTGGAGATCTATTATCAGTAGAAGTCAAATTTCGTCTCCAAGTCGTAATACAGCTGGTCGGCACGTTCAGGATCCCGAACTTCCACATAGCATGCCTGGATAGACCACTGAAAGCATTTATGGTCGCAGTTCTACAGATTAGTTATATACTTCCTGGCCTCAAGTTGGGTGGGCAGGGTGATGTAGGAGGAAGCTCTCAGTGTGCCAAGCTTGTTGACTCTGAGTTGAAGACATTTCACAGATGTGAGAGTCCAGCAACTTCCCTTCCCCATGCATTATACCTCCTCTTGGCAGATCTTGTCAAATCTGGCTGTCACAACATCATCTATGTCGCTGACATTGTACAGTGGTACATTCATCGTCTCGAAGGCCATGTAGTCTGTCTCATTGTCATGTGGCTCTGGCATGCTAACAAACATTCGAGAAATATATTAAATTTAATGGCCTCCTTTCCTCTGTTTCCCTCCCCAATTGACCGGCGATACTCTATTGCATGCTCTCCAGGTATCTGCAAATATCCATCGCCTGGCTCCAGGTATTCTCCGCAGTGTAATTTTTCATTGGGCCTCGAAAAGCACTCTCCACCTCCACAAAACTGTAGGAATATTAGCCTCTTCAGCACCGATCGCAATTCTACTTTGATACATGCCCTCAGCAGCAATAATTAGAGCCGGAATAGAAGGGAGGATTGTGAGGAGGAGCCATCAGTATGTCGAGATGGGCCGGGTTGCTGTTAACATACTGTTTTTAAGCTGGTGGTGGGGCAGGTACATTGCACTTGGTACTGTGTGCATGCAGATTGTCTCAACATGAAAAATTTACTCCTGCATTTGTTCCACTCTAGAGTTTCAGCATCAGGGTTCATCCTGTAGCCACATTCATGACATTTTGCAGCATCCGTGCGAGCGAAATTCTCGGTGCAGAACTTGCAATGTGACGATGCAGCCTGCTTGATTTCGCCAGTGCAGGATAGGTTATGAGATGATCGGGAAGTTTGACAGTGTGGGCAAATTACACCCCGAACCTATCGCACATGTGCTGTGCACTCCTGAATGGATTAAAGGAACAATTGTGCTCATGACAAAGTCCAGTTTTGCAGACCGTAAAAATCTTGTCACATTTGCCACACTGCAGTATCAGCAGGGGCATCGCACGTGCGACAGATGATGAAAATGCAAACGATGTTGATTGCAGTAATGATGAAGACGATTGCGATGATGGGAAAGAAGATGAATATGGTAAGGAGAAGCTATCAGAATCCATCTTGAGCATCGAACAAGAAGGGATGGAGGAAACTGGATGTTGTGTCTCGATTGGACTGGGTGGTCTAGTGGAATGTGTGAAGGGCTGCTTGATGCCGAGATACTAAGAGCATACCTAGAGATAATGCATACCTCTAAAAATCTCAGAATAAAATCGTTTGCATATATCCCAACAAGCCTATCAACACCACACAGTTCATGCCTACACGAAACACCTCGCGAGAGCGAGACTCATAGTTTTAATACCCACACAGTATACAAGAGCAGAAAAAATACCTTAAACCCATACAACATGGTGAACATGAGTAGCACACTTTGTGGATACAAAGGCCGCATGGTTAGTCTACATTTGTGAAATGACGATGTTTCATCAATAGGTTTTCTAGAGATACTCCCATCTCCCCGCTCTCACCATTGCATTCCATCACCATGGAGACGGACCGTACATTGAGGGTAAAGGGATAGGTCAAAACATGAAGGCATTATTTTAAAAGTGTAGTAGTGTGAAACGATCCCATAAAGGCTGCATGGTTAGACTGCATACAGAAATAGTGATGTTTCATCAATAGGCTTATTTTTTGCGGTATTCCCATCTCCCTCCCCACTGTCACAACATTTGTGATAATGGAAGAAAATTGTCTAAGTTTCTTTCTCAGGGATTTCCCGCAAACGCTTCACTGCGCTTATCTTACTCTTACTCATCTTCTTACTAGAGAACAAAACAGGCGGTGAATGAATACTTATTAAAGCAGTATGTTTAATAACACCTTAATATACTGGCATTGTCATCCAATGAAAACAATATCCCAGGTATATGATTCAGCCAAACCAGTAAATGTAGGGTTTCCTGAATTATGATGTTTAGGAAAAAAATTCAACTCTAAATGTCCATTTCCCACTTAAGAATTTATAACTTGTAGACAAAATCTATATAAATAACTCCAAATAATACAACCCTTTTATGCACTTACTACTTTACGACAACAGTTATTTGAACAAGGTGACGAATTAGGATTTGTAGAAAATGAAAAGGTACTATTGACCATTTGCAATTTCTTAGTAACTTAGAGCTCATGTATAGTGATCAAATATGAATAAAGTTTGTTTGAACGAAATACGTTCAATATTTTTCATTCTATGTTTGAAGGTTAAGGACTTAGACAATTTCTTACCTGTCTGACGCATGCTACTAGTATTACATAGTGTGCGACACATTTAGTCTCTTTCACAGTGTAAATTGAACATTGTACCTGGGAGTTCTTTTTTTTGGTATGTTTAACTTATCTCTCTGTGTTGCAAGTTTCCATAAGTTTACCCGTTCGCCCATACGCCTTTGCATAAAACAGATATCTCGTGCCTTTAATGTTTGGATTACAGAAGTGAAACGTTTCGGGGTGGTCACAGGGACTGACAGATGAAGTTAACGTCTGGAGGGCGCCAGCTAACCAGTTAAGGGAATCCACTTGGGTTAGCACGAGACTCTTGAGATGGGCCACTATCCAAAAGCCCGGGCTAAAGAACCCTGTGCCCCGTGTCTTAATGAGGTCACACATGATGACTGATGTCATCGGCTTAGTAGACACCGGAATCTTTCTATGCTCTCCTTAACTGGGTTGTTGTGGCTCCCCAGAATGCTGTTCTAATGCACATACATAAAACACTTTAACACGCAAAGTACACACTGACTTATGTGATGTAGGTGACGTGGAAGAAAGTTGATGATTATGAGGGCCCACCGCTTTTAAGCTCTCTGTGAAGCGGGAATAAAGTACACATTCACATTGGCTTCATAATACGTGTTGTATTAAAGAAATTTAAATGAGATTGTGCAAAAAAAATAAGCGGGCATGCGGCACGAAGGCCCGCACTGCCCTAAGATGTCCTGCACAAAGGCATCGTGCAAACACTGAACAAATTATAAGTAAAGATTATGTCAGAGGGGCACGAGTCTGCTCCAGAAGGGAGGCAAACTCGGAGGTGCACGAAGTATAATACAAAGGTTCCAGTAAGTTTAAGTCTATAGACGTGAAGCGTTTGGCGTGCAAAAGTTTCTTCACCTATGAGGCGCGTAAAGCGACCTGCCTGGTTACCCGCTAGTTGGCTGTAGTTGTTCACCGCCCGTAAAATATCAAATTCCCTCGAAATAGGTTAAATGAATGATATTAAACATATAACACTGATGAATACGTTACATTTTGCACTGTCAACTATTTTAATGTGGTCATAAGAATGAATGATAAAAATTACATTACAATAATTTTTATAAAATATTCAATTTCTTTCAAATAAGCCTTCCGTACCTGAAAAGAAAATACATGTACCCAACATTTTTTCATAATGATTAATTGACTCTACATTAATTAAAATGTCATTTTAATTAATGTGTAAATTATGTTAAATTTGATAAGGAATTTTACTGTGGCTAAGTTTAAGTTTGGATGTCCCACTGCTGTAGTATAAATATATTCTTTTACTTCATTATGCAAAGAACTTATTAAAGATGTCACTCGGAGGTGAAATGTCCCTTAAATGAGAGTTAAACAATCCACTAGTTTAATTTGCAAAATGTTGCATGATTACGTGGATCACATTGGCCACAAGGTCAGCATTTTGCATGTGTACGGTTTTGGTGTTTGTGTAATAAACTTCTCACATTAATTTGTGGTGGCACAATAATTAATATAGTTTATTATCACATTACAATTACACCATTTAATTATTCTGGGCGATAGTTAAACCTTGTGGCTCAGTTAGTCTTTGCAGCACTGATTCATGTGGCATGACTTGGGCACGCGGCCTCCAATCGAGCTGCGTACGGCCGATGTTTGGTGCAGATGGTTCCTACCTGCTTTGGTAGATGGTGTGCGTGGGTCTACAAGTACTATGGGGGAAGCCACTGATGGTGTCAATTATCCTCCCTGTGGGAGACCTTTCGACCCTGCGCCCAGCAGGTATCTATGACATCTGGCAGCAAGGCGGTCCATGCCGTGGGCATTGCCGCAGCTGGTAATGGCGTCTGTCAGCATCGGGATGCTGGCATCGAAGCATCTCGGTGACTCGATGATGCTGTTGTTGTACTGCCATGCAGCTATCACTGCCACAGTAATGCTGTAGTTTACACCAGTGGCACTGCGGCCAGCAGAGCAGGATGCTAGAGGCGTTGCTCTTGTAGCAATCGCTGTGCCACGGATTCCTGTCGGCTGGTGCTGATATGGGCCAACCACTCTTCTCCTTGCATTCTGCCACCGGTCCCATATCGGGCATGTACCCACCAGGCGTTGGTGCAAGTAGGAGGGGGCGTGGCATGTTTGCAGTGCTCGTGACTGGCGTCGAGGGTTCCGTGCTGACGTGTGCATCGCCCCAGACCTCCTCGATGGTTCACACCATTCCCCTATTCGGCGTCGGGTCACCAGACAATGGTGCAGTCACAAGAAGATGTGTGACGTCTGTTGATCGTGGAAGTGCGGCTGTAACACTGCGCTCACTGGCGACAGATGTGCCGCAGGCGAACTTCCCCAGCCGGCTTCAATCGCTGCCACCAAACACTTGCTTGGCGGCTGGGTGCCGGGCGTCGGTGTGTTTGAAGGCTGTGTTGTGAGAGTTGCTGTCAGCGCTCCATGTATGCCGGTGCTTGTGGGTTGTATTCCGCTTGCAGGTAGTAGTGTAGCCGTAAGTAGGCAGCCCCATACATCCTCCATTTCTTCCGCCGCTCTCCTGTTGGTCATAAGACCGCCAATCGTCAATGGTTCGAAATGCAGAGGTTGTATCGGTAGTGCTGGTTGAAGAAACATTTCCAGGATATCTAGGGCATCGTCTTTTTTCTCCACGATCCGTGTTGGGCATCTTTTATTTTCAATCTGTATTTTAATGCGATTATATTGTAATAACCATTATTAGAATGCTCTCTAATAAAACATGTTTCCTATGCTTTAAATAACTTATGTTCTAGCATTTAAGCAGGATAGTCTGATTCAATCACTGTACCCTGGCAGACTGGAACATATTGATTTCGTACATTCCTTACTCTTTCCTTCCTCTTGTTCCGACACCAGTAACCGATAATTTCGGGAATTTTAACGTTTTTAACTGAAGGGATATTCGTTCTGTAGTTATTACAAGATTAATACACTAAGTAACACAAAATCCCAATCAATAACAATAATTTCTTCGCTAACCGATTTAGTTATTTCTTGTTTGATGTTGTTAAATAATATTTATATTTCTCTGTTGTAATTGTCGTTATGTAAACTTTTATAAGAGAAGGGGTGTATTTCTTCAAGAGAAAATAATTTTACATTTTTAAATTCAAATTTTTATTGTAAATAATTAAAGCCATAAGAACATCGATCATTTGTATATAAAAACTTCAGTTTACTGGGTTTTCTTCCTGCAAGGTATTTATTGCTCATGTTAAGAAATATAAACATTATGCTGTTTAATTAATACCCAACTGTCACTTATTGAGCCACGGCTGGGTATTAGTCCTGCCTTTGCAGGGTCGTACTTCCATAGGCCTTTCTTCCTCGGGGACTGCTCGACCTCTGTTGGGTGGCTGTGTGCCAGGCTGTCGCGTAGGGGAAGGAGAACTTGGCCTGTCGTCCACCCCATCACCTGCCACCTTGATTTCATCGCAATGGAGTTTTATGGTGTGCTTGATGCTGAGTTTTACAGTATTGGTGCTCTCTCCTATTTTGGCGGTGATAGGATATGGTACACTCCACTTCGCAGCTAAGTCAACTCAAAAGTTCGTACTGCCTATTGATTGTGGGTGTTCATGTAGACATGTTCGCCTACTTGCACCTTTCTTGGCGATCGTTGAGTGGTGGGTAACCAGATGGGAATGTACCATTGTTGTTGTTCTAATTACTGTTGTACCACTTTCTGGTGTTTTGCCTGTCAATCGGTGTCGTTAACTGGCTGGTTTGCCTGTGCAGGCTAGCTCTCCAGGGTGAGCTAAATTATGTATGTCCCTATAGTATTTCGGCTGGCATTTTCCCCGTTGGTCGTCGTGTGTGTATGAAAGTATAGCTTGACAGATCTCAGCTGGGAGAAAGGTTTTCCACTCGTTGCTGTCACCTAGCGGAAGCACTTCCAGGCGATTGTTTACAACTCGCCAGTATTTCCTGAACACTCTGTGCACTCTCGTTGCACCATCGTGCCACTTCTGCAGCGATTTGTAGTGCCTGCACGATGTGTACATATGAGTTTCGTGCAGTTATTTTCTCATCTCTGTTCGGATTTATTTTGATTTGATTCAGGCATGGCGGCTGGCCTTCGGCATTAAATGAGGGTGATTGACAGGTGGCAACATTGCTTCCCACTCGTCTGGGTCGTATTTACACACATCCAGCCCTGGGGAGTGCGAGAGTGCATCTGCTTGTTCGTTCTCTACCCCCAGATCATGCTCCACCACAAAATGATAGGTCTGCATATGCATAGACAAGCGTGCAAGTTTGCTTACGTATTCGCGCATATTGTGTAGCCACACTAAAGTACGATTGTCGGTTCGGAGAGTGAGATTTTGGTATACCAAGAATTGTCGGTAACGCTTCAGGAACCAAATGACAGCCAAACACTCTTGTTCATCCACATTGTATTGACACTCCACAGGGCCGAATTATGCACTCCCATAGTCGATGATGAAACGCTAGCCATTATTGCCTAGCTGGAAAGGACAGCCCCTAGCATTTCCTGAATTGCATCAGTTTTCAAATACAGGTGCCTCGTGGGGTCTAGGCGAGATAGAGATGGCAATGATGGATATAGTGCTTAATTTCCACGAATACCTGGTAATCTTCTGGGATCCACTGGTACTTGTGTGGTGCGGATAAGAGTGGAGTGAGGGGCACGGTTATGATAGCGAACCCTTTACTGTACTGGCAGAGCCAATTTATAATTCCGAAAAACTTGCGAAGTTGCTTTTGTGTCTTTGGCGCATCCCACTTGTCAAATAACCACAGGTGTTCTTACACTAGGGCGATTTGCGTTCTCGTTTACAACCTGTACCAAGAAATTTAACTTAGATGGGCAGTGACGAACTTGCCACTATAGCAGTCCAATATGGGTACCATTATGGCTTGAAAGATAGCTAGTGCACTCTTAAGACCGAAGGGCATAGTAAAAAATTAATATCCCCTGCCATCTGGTGTGGTGAAGGCAGTTTTATGGCGGTCGTTAGGCATGACTGGGAATTGCCAGTAGCCAGAATGGAGTTAAAAGGAACACATGCTTTTTGCAGAACCGAACAAACTGAGAGCACTGTTTACGTTTATTACTGGAGAAGTTGAGCTCTTGGTAGCCATACTTACTGGGCGGAAGTCTACATGAAACCTCCAGGTTCCATCTTTTTTAGGGGCCAAGGTTATGCCTGAGTTGTAGTTGAACACAGATGGCTCAGTAACACCATCACGTAACTTTTCACTCACCTGGGTGTCGACGATGTTGTGATGGTAAGCTGTGTAGTCTCTGGACGGTGTGTGCAGTGGTTCCTTGTGACTCGTAGGTATAGGGTGCTCTGCAATGCTGGTGACAAAGAGCGGGTCCCCACACGGGAACACGTCACTTCGTTCCTGCAATATGGCTTGCACTGCACTTTGAAATTCCACGAGGATGGCATAGTCGAAATCGTAGAGATTAATAGTGTCCAGAACTGTGGATTTATAAAACTCTTAGGGGGTAAACTGTTTTCCGTCGCGTCTTGCCGAAATTAATGTGGCAGCTGTATAATTCGAAGACAGCCTGTTTGTCATTGAGCCACGTCACTCCCAGAACATGGTCCTCTCTGAGCTATTGCATAACTATAAAGCGAACATGCATGAATAGTAGTATGGGCATGGCCAGATACATCGTGCGTGGCAAGCTGCACTATTTGATATTGTTGTTCGCACTTTCAGGGGCAATCAGTTGTTCACTAACGAAGTTAAGTGAACCTGCTGTTTCAATGAGAGCTTCTGTTAATTTTGAGTTAACTTTAATCAGTATGCATAGTAGGCTGTAGTAATATTTAAAAATTTGGCTGAGATATTAGTGGTTGTTTTCCCGGTTAGCTTTGCCATTTTCACTGTGTCTGGAATAGGAGGTTGTCCCCGCTATCCCTGTTTCTCATTTCCTGGTGCAGGGTTTTCCTTTGCTTTACGTTTTGGGCAGGCCTTCTGCTATTGCATCTCCTCGACGAGGCAGTAACAGCAAGGATCGGGCAGCAGTTGGTCAGGTGCTGCAGGATCATTATGCAGTCCGGTACTTGTGCCATTGTTGTGCATGGGTCGGCCAGCCCTGGTGCTCTCAGCTGGTCGGGATGTATCAATCCACCCGTGTATGCCATTTGTAGCATACTGTTAGGTGCTGTGTTGTTTTTGTCCTGCTCCCCAGTGCGCATGGCAGATGCAAACACATTTATTCTACATGGTGGCGCACTGTATTGAAGTAGCCTGGTGGAATCTCAGTAATTGCCGGCAGCCGTTCGAACGAAGTTTTCAAAGTAATTTTAAATAGCTGGTCGTAAGTAGTTCCGAATTCAGGGAGAACTGTCTGAATCACTGCTTCCAACATATGCAAGGCTGCAATATAAGGGCAAAACCAGCCTTCAAGATTTACCTTTCCTTTCACGAATGTTTCCAACTCTGAATGGGCCTGTTGCTGCTCTATGAAAATGCTCAACTGCTTTTGTAAGGTTGCCAGCATGCTGATGTACTTGGCAGAAAATTTTGTAATTAACTGCTCCCATTTCAGTTTGTACTCTGTAACAGATCTCGACATTCGTGAGCATCAACTGTAAGTTCTGCACCTACAACGTATGGCTACGGCTCGGGTGGAACACCATAATGTTGAAAATGCTGCACACGCTCCTCGACGAATGAGCGAGGATCCTCCAAGCCCTGACCAGATAAATTTGGGAGTGTTTGAAATCTCACCGCAGTAACTGCTAGGGGTGCATACGAAGTTTTAACAGTTCGTGGCACGATTGGTGAGGATAATGTGGCAGGCTGAGGTGGCGGGAATTGAAGTACACTAGGTGTTTGGTGGTGGTAAGAGTACCGAATGTACTTAAGCATCTGGGAATGTTACATTGTATCACGTCTCGACCCACAGTTGGTCGTGTATGACTGAGTCACACCAGGTAAGCTGTTCAGATAATCAGTCCCATCACTTCATTCCAAAACTGGTAATGTGCGTGGGTGCGTAGCTGAGCGATGCGGATGTGCAGATAGTACCGCACGGATATCTTCGCGGGGCTATGGTCCTCTCGCTCGCAAGGGTGTCCAGCGGATTTAGACAGCTGTTTCGGCAGTGGTTGTCGTGGCAGGTGGAGTGGTTTGGTATGTGTGCTCTCCCTCCCCTACAGCAGGTTGTACAGCTGCCTGAAGGGGTGTGATGAGGCAGCAGAGGGGTACGAAACTAGGTTTCTTTGTCCGCGGGAATTCATGCCATATAGGCTACATTTTCACGCTCCGCTCATGTCAACGGCGATTACAGCGGCTGCACGAACTGTCACCCTCAGGGCCCCAGAATTTAACCCCACGGAAGGGCGCCAACTTTCACACTCCGGAGTGGTCACAGGGTCCGACAGGTGAAGTTAATTTCCGGAGGGCATCAGTTAACCAGTTAAGGGAATCCGCTCAGGTTAGCACGAGACTCTTTCGGTGGGCCGTGGTCGAAAGTCCAGGTGAAAGAACCCTGTGCCCCTTGGCTTAATGAGGTCGTGCGTGATGACTGATGCCATTGGTAAAGTAGGCTTCGGAACATCTGCGCACTCCCGAACTGGGGTACTGTGGCTCCCCAGAAAGTCATACCAATGCACAGAAAGAAACACTTCAACACGCAAAATACACACTGACTTACGTGATGTAGGTAACATGGCAGGAATTTGACTGTTATGAGGGCCTGTCGCCCTTATGATTCCCCTGAAATGGGAATAAATTAATATACATTGGCTTCAGAATGTGAGTTGTATTAAATAAATCCAAATGAGGTGGTACACATAAAGTTAAGCGGGAGTGGGGTTGCAGCACGAGGCCCTGCACTGGCCAAAGCTGTCCTGCACAAAAGCATTATGCAGACACTGAAGAAAATTAGTGTACATATTACGACGGAGGGGCGTGAGTCGTCTAAGGAAGGGAGGTAAACACGGAGCTGCACAAGAAATAAGAGAAATGTTGCGGTAAATTAAAGTCTATGGACATTAAATAATTGGAGCGCGATAGTTTCTTCACCCACGAGCCGCGTGATACGACCTGCCCTGATGCCCACTCTTACCAGACTGAGGAGGGGATGGCCATGCAATGGTAACGATAGTTGTCTAACACCCGTCAAAACACAAATTCCCTCAAAGTAAATGAATATATAGCACTTGTGAAACATATTTGGCACTCTGTCAACATCTGTTAATGTAGAGATGAAAAAGTGATAAAAATTATGTTACAATAATTTCTGTAAGAAATTCAATTTGTTTTAGTTAAGTATTTCCGTCATCTAAAAAAAATACATGTAACTTATTATTTTACATAACTAACAATTGACCCAGCATTAATTCAAATATCATGTTTATTAATGTAAATTATATTAAATTTCACAAAGAATTTAATTGTGGCTCATTTTGGGTTTAGGTGTCCCACTGATGGAGTCAAGACATATTCTTTTAATTATTATACAAAGCACTTATTAAGCACATGACTCGCAGCTGGAATGTTTATTTAATGAGAGTTAAACAATCAACTAGTATAATTTGCAAAATGTTGAGTTATTACATAAATCACATTGAGCACATGGTCGGCACTTTGGACGTGTATGGTTTTGGTGTTTGTGTAAGAAAGTTATCACATTCATTGGTGGCAGCGTACTAATTAATGGAGTTAATTATCAAAATATGTTTAGGATGTTTAATTATGCTGGGTGAAAGTTATGCCTTATGGATCAATTAGTCTTTGTACTGATTCATGAGGTGCGATGTGGACGCATATGGCAGGTGCTTGGTGCATATGGTCGCTACCTGCTTCTGTAGATGGTGTTCGCGGGTCGACGTGGGCTGAAGGGAAGCAGTGGACAGCGTCAAAATAATACATTGTTGGCTACATTATTAGAATAATTCTGGTAAAATCCTAAATCTCCTAGAAAACCTCTCAGCTGTTTGATATTAAGTGAAGTAAGGAAATGTTTGATTGCAACTAGCTGATGCAGTACTGTGCAGATGCATTCTGGGGTTTCAATATATCCCAGAAAATGGGACACCGTCCCTAAAAAAAAATCTTCTTTAATTTCTCTATCATGCCTGCTTCTGATAATTTAGTCAACACAATAATACGGGCATTGGGATGCTCTGCAATCAGAGTAGATTATATTATATATATATAGTCTAAGCAGTACATCGCAAATTCAGAGCATTCTTCTCCCAGAATTACGTTCATGCAATGAGTAAACTGTGCGACTGCATTGCATAAACCATACTGAAGTACCAAAAAAAACTGTTGTTTTTTTTAAATAAAGCCTACATACAGTAAAGAAAATACAGTGAGTGTGATATTCCAATATCCATGTGCGAGTTCTCTCGTCGTGTTCTCTCCTTGGCATAGCTTTAAGAGTTCCTCCGAACACAAACCTAGTGATCCATTTTCTTCTTCACACATTCCATCGGATATGCATATGGACTTGATTTATGTGGTATAATGTTCCAGTATAACACCTTGATCATATATTCCTAGAATTTGAAGGATCTTGCTGTGCAATTACTTATATTTCAAACTTGAATAATTTATTTCTGCCAGGCTTTTCTGAGAAAATTTTACCATAGGCAAAAAGTAAATTCATCCAAACTTGCTACTGCTTGATATTCATAAGTATATTTGTATGTGCTCGGATGTAGCTAACTAAGTCCGTAAAGCTAATATAGCGATTCACTGGGCAAATGATGCACTTCAAGGAACAAACCAATCTGTGAGAGTGTAGTTCGTAAAATATGTTCACAACCGCTCTGAGAAATTCCTCAGAAATGCATCTTACTTCTGCACCACTATCTAGCAATGCTAGAACTTAACAAATTACAGACTGTTGGTAATAATTCCGGCCATAAAGTTTTCTGAAAATGTACTAGGTTTTCCATCTCCCAGTTCATTTAATAAAGACTCCCAGTAGTACAGTGTTCCTTGTACTTTCTCAAACTCGCATCCCTGCTCTACTCTTGCTGTGTACTTGAAAATGCTGCATCGGTACACTTTGGAATCATATAAATGGGCCTCTCCCGTTAGCGATCGTGCCACTATTTCACTGACCTTTAGTTGTTTAATTTCCGATGCTCTTGATTTTCGGAGAACACAATGCATCGCCATTTCTCTGTCCAATGTTTACATTTTTGGCACCTTTGTTAATGTCCGCATGATGCCGAGGGGTCAAAGGCGAATGGTGCTGTTGATGATGTGAATAAAGGCTATCCCCATTCAAATGGCGATGAATGCTTCTTCTTTGGGAGCGGCAAATGCAGTGCTGGCCTCACAGACTGCAGGATCATCTCTCTGGATCTGGTACCATATTCTGCTACTGCACATCGGTGGGTACGAAGATCTTCTCTATCTGTAGTGTGTCTGGCAGGACCTACTCTTTATGGCGTACGACTACGACATCCACATTTTCATGTCTATATACATTGTGTCACATATATAACTGCACAGCCTTGATGAATTGCTATATGTCGAATCGATCATACTGCTTCGTGCATACTGACCATACAACCCCATTCAAATGGGTCTAGGAGGTGTCGTTCCTCGTGAACACGATTCTGTGGTATACTTATCTGCTTCTTAACATGCAGACTTCTGCCTTTCCAGTCTGAAGTATGCCCTTTTAAGCACTGGGTACTGGCCACAAGTGCCTGCTATATCACATTTAGCAGTGGTGTTTCTGTGACGTCATTTCATCCACTGTATGTGGGCTTGGTTTTATTGCAAGTTAATGACACATTATGGGTGTTGCGATATCCATGTCCAGTAGTGTATATTTACAACCTTTGGAAACGCCACTAAATAAAAAATATATGAATTTTCCATAATTGCCCCCAAGTTCATTTATACCGTAGATAGACAAGCAGTGGACATCTTAAACATTTCGGAGAGAAACCGCGGCAATATTATCATATCTTGCCAACTTATATTCAGTAATAGGATTGGCTTTGATTAAATTTAGCATACTAGCATTATAGAAATTGTGACCAAACTTAATTTACTCTCTGATATTATGGTCCTTTCTTAATAATTATGGGTCTCAAGATTGGTCATTGTTTAATAAAATAAGATTTTAAATAGGGATAACGATAACTTCATTTGTTATGCAATTTTTAACCTATTTTCTAAACAAACCATGAATTTCAAGAACTAAATACGAACCTGATCACATGTGATTACCATGATAATGCTTAGATTATGGTTACTATAATAAAAATTGGTTATTATTCAGTAAAATACGGTTTTCACATGGTCAACAGTGGTTACCTGATAATTTATGCATTTTAAAACCCTAATTTTGAAAGGAAATATATACTCATTAACTTACTTTCCTGTCTGTATGTATATGGCTGTCTGTGTATAAATTTGTGCGTTTGCTATTAAAATTATCTGAATGCACGCTTATTTTTACAAATGTTGTAACACTTACAGAAATAAGTAAGTAAATCCTACTTTTTCACATTTCGGTCATGATGGATGCTCACTTTTAAAACGACGGATTATTAAATTTTCGTTTGCTATGTCATATATCAGGAACCATACAACCGATATGAACCAAAATTGATATGTTACATCGTCCCTGTCAAGATAAGATTCAGAGACTCGTTTTCTTACTAATCTGTTATGTCAAAATATGGTGCTACCTTAAATGAAATGAAGCTATTAGTTCCTATATCGGTAACTATTCAACCGATTCTCGCCAATTTTTTGTTTATGAGTACCATATATTGGCCGTATCGGGAACAGGGCTGTCTTGGTGTGGAGTGTGTGCTTTTCGGCGAGGTAATTCCCCTCTCTCATTTCAGCTGAACATCGGCCCTGTTGAGTGTGGGGGCAAATATGTTGGATGTTCTTAACATTGACATTATACCCAGGGACCATGAACCCGAAAACAGATAGAATTACAATAAAAATAGAAAAATGAGATAATTAGGTTTTATAATTCAGAAATAAATTGATAATGGTAACTTAAAAATTATTGCTATCGTGTCGATGCATTAGCATTATTTAATTTACAGGAGTGTGGTTTGTGAAATCGGAAATATTTAATATTCCTCAGTAATCCGACCTTGACCATGGTGTGAATAGCAGTGGCTATTTGGATTTTATTTTAAAGTTCATAATCTTGAAATTACTCCTATGACACTGGACCCCAAAAATTTTAGAAAATTTAACAGCAATCAAAAAAATAAAATTAAAACTTTGAAAAATCGACATTGACCATGTTGCATACAGTAGTGACCAAGTCGGATGTTCCAACCTTCATGTTGACTCAATGACTTTAAATGTGTAAATGACATACAATTTCAAATATTTTGAGCCAACCTCATGTGGCACAGTCGGTTGGTGCACCACCGGTCTGGGATGCAGGAGGTTTTGGGTTTGAATCCTAGGTGTTGTATGGGTGTTAGTTCAATTAAGGTTATAGGTTAGTTTATAAGCCGTCTCCTGATAAGTTTTCTGGCATAATAATAGGGGACGTTATAAGCCCTTTCGAATTTAATCCCAAAGAATAAAAATATGGTTCCAGTTATTTAAGTAATTGGCTTATGAAAATTATTTCAATTCCTAAATTATGGCAGATATATCAGCCACATTTGGTTTATATATATATGGGACATGAAAAATCATTAGGGGGCACTGTGACGACAGATCGCATTCTGTTAGCTACCTGGATATTGCACTGGAGGACACAGGTGTATCCTCAACTGCCGCGACATGTTTCTGGATGGTACGCTGTGACCCTGTGGAGTTTTTGTAGCCTGTCGCACAGTGAAACGAACTTCCATGCAGGTGGTCCGCAAAGCTAGAGCCAAGTCTTCTCGTTGGGTGTGTACCCACCTGTTCCCAATACGACCAATGCTGACTCATAAAGTATACAGAATTGTTCGTGTGATGAGCAATATGTCAAAATTTTTAATCTGCCTCTCCAAAACCAATGTAGAGAACTCTCTCAAACTCATCCAACTGGGCAAAGGCATTTAGAATACGCTGTTTGCTGTTGCAGCATACTGCGTGTTTACTGAACATTGGTTCTGTGGCTCAAACTGTTCACATTGCTACTAAGGCATTATTCGGTGTCTTGCAGCTATGAATGACGAAATGACATGTATGGCCCCTAGAGGTATATCCAAACAAATAAACTGCATAAAATACAAATGGTACACATGTAGAGCAACTTCTGTTGTACTCACGCGATTCGTTCATGATGTTCATTTTTTTTTTGCAAATGAGCATATGTTCGACTTAAAATATGATAGTAGTACCCATTAAACTCTAAACACTTTATAAACATAGTTAGGTACAATTTGCTTAAATACTAGAACTACACTAGTACAATACAAGATATCGAACCTTCAGATTCTTGGACGGGAAGAAGTGTGTAAAATGGACAAAGTAAATAAAATTATTTCTCTCTCGCTTTCTCTCTCTCTCTCTCTCTTTCTCTCTCTTTATCTCTCTATATATAGTCGAATAGTCTAATAACATAATTATG
The DNA here is from genome assembly GCA_002778355.1 of Clitarchus hookeri. Taxonomy (NCBI): domain Eukaryota; kingdom Metazoa; phylum Arthropoda; class Insecta; order Phasmatodea; family Phasmatidae; genus Clitarchus; species Clitarchus hookeri. The sequence goes on along the minus strand of NQII01000057.1, from coordinate 1,532,826 downwards.
AACACCTGCTAGAAGTGCCATCGGAAGTGCATAGCACATGATGTATGGCCTATGAAGTGGGCTGGTAAAGCGGGTATATAATGCGACCGACAGGCTTGCTGTAGACATTGTGCTTCCTGCTGTCATGGGTAAGGGAAGCGATTTAACCGAATTGCAAAAAGGGATGATCATCGGCTTTCCCGTCAAAAAAAGGGGGGGGGCAGCACTTCGGAGACAGCGACGTTTGTGATCTGTTCACATGCCTCTGTTGTAAATGTTTATAGTGAGGGGACGAATGGCACCATTCGGAATAACCATTGCGGAAACTGCGGAGCTCCATGCGCCACTGATGTCCGAGGTGAACGTCGACTACGATGGTGCATGATGGCCAACCGACAGGTTACAGTAGAGCAGCTCACAGTCCAAATGAACCAGGTGCTATCCAGACATGAGCCTACTGCAACAGCTCATCGAACCTATCTGCGAATGGGGCTTCGTATTATCCAGAGTGTGACTGCACCCATGCTAACACAGGTGCATCGACGAAAACGACTGGAATTTGCTCGACACTATAGCGACTGGACTGCTGCCGATTGGTGACGGGTAGCCCTCGCCGACGAGTCACTGTTTCATCTGCATAGAATGGATGGACGTCAGCCTGTCCGGTGAGAAACAGCGGAGAACCGAGACCTTGCATCCATTTCTGGACGAATACATGGATGTGACCCATTGTTATGGTCAGGATAATGTTCTAGTTGTATTCTTTAGGTCCCATAATCCGTGTGGAAGGCACTCTTGATCGATTTGGATGTGAATCCATCCTTGGTGATCACGTCCACCTATACATAATGATTGCCTTTCCTCGGGAGGATGGGATCTTCCAACACGATGATGCGTCTTGCCACACGGCTAGAAGTATCCGCACGTGGCAGTAAGAGCACGATCAAGACTTCAAAGTTCTTCCCTGGCCCCCAAACAGTCCCAATATCAATCCAATGGAACATCTGTGTGGCCACCTAGATCGTCGTGTTCGCCGTCTGTCTCCTCCATCATGCACCCTTCAACAGTTATGAGAGGCACTGCAGACATCATTGCTCCAGATACCCATGGAGACCTTTCAGCACCTGACTGAGTCACTGCCAGCTCGTCTATCTGCTGTCCGTGCTGCGAAGGGTTGATACTCTGGATACTAGCAGGTGGTCATAACAAAGTGATTTGACTGTGTTTATATACACAAAGGTAATTGAAAATGAACCGGATGTGAAAGTTATGATTAATACATGTTATTTTCTTAAATTATAATGCAGTCTGTTGTTATTAAAAAGTGCAAACATTTTAAAGTTGATATGTCTACTTATTTGTTTTGTTTTTGCAACATTAAATTTGCTGTGTTAGAATCAGATATGTGTTAAATTGAAAGCTTCGTGAAGTAGAGCAATCTTAATAATTACTACTGTGAAATGTAATAAAAAATTGGAAAAATTTTTATAGTTATTTTTAAAGGTAATATTTATGTACACTAATTTCAGTTTTAAAAAAGATTGCATTACTCGTTTAAAACAACGCGCATTGTATAATATATAATTTTTTTTTCTAAAATTAATATTTTTATTACATACAATTAGAGTTATTAGTAGATGGTCTTTCTTCATGAAGTTTGTGTGAAATGTGCTATCCGGAGCATCATGATTAGAAACACGCTGACATATTGAATACAATACAAAAAGGCTTGTTTTAATTGATATTTTAAACACTCATTTAGAGTGCATTCTTGCAATATGTTTAAGTGTTACATATTATATGCATTTTCTTTAACAACAACAAAAATTCTATTTGTCTGTCAATTTTGGTTAAGTGAGTAATAATTGTAATGAATCCTGCATGTTGTACAGACTGGTGCAGTGTTCCATTGGAAACCACTCTCCTCATGCTTTAATTACAGAGCTATTAATTTTTAAATGTGAATGAAAAAAATTATTTATATTTCAGGAGCTGTTGAAGCGTGTTTGTCGCAAGGGCTCAAAAGAAGATCATTAGGTTTGTTTAAAACTAGCTCCACCACAGCACTACTTCACAAAGTGGGAAAATGTTTTGAACCAGCTGCATATATATCAAAGAAGGTTGAAGAAATTGAAAGTACAGACGGCAAGAGGTACAGTAAATTATGAATATTTAATTTCTCAAAATATTTCAACCCCATTTAGACAAAAGTGTAGTTACATGTGAGAGATTTTTCTTAAAATAGTAATTGAATGATGTGAGAAAATGTGTAAAATTTGTTGAAATTGTCTCCTGATGTTCGGTAAATATCCGCACGTTTTGAAACATTTTACTTTAATAAAGACTCATTTCAGGAGTCGATTGTTCCTAAGGGAGGCGGTAAGTTCTCGCAGTGCGCGAGTTCCCGAAAAATTAAAGCCAAGAAGAGAATTAAACAACTTTTTAATTTTGGTAATGGCAAATTTATTAACAAGATATTTGAATGTTGGTTACAATCATATGGAGCAATAAATGGTCCAGCACATATTTTCCGATTTAAAAATTTACACATTTTTGTAAAACTTGGAATATAAACCACGAAATCAGAAATACTCCAAAAATTGTAACAATATTACAAACTAATATAATCTATAAATTTATGATAGTTATGTATAGAAAAGAAAATATATTTTTCCATTAACATTGTAAATTAAAATAATACGAAAAATTTAATTCTTTAAAAAATGTAATGGTAATTTTTTTTCGTTTTTATAAGATACTATATAATATATTATTTGAAATTTTATTTTTGCATATTTGCTGATTTGTGGTTTCCGTGTTCTATTAAACAAAAAATAATCAATCATTTTAAATCCGTAAACTATACATTGCATCAACTATTGTTGCATTTGATAGTAATGGTTTTGTTAATTCAGATCAAAAACAAATCCCATCGAACATTTTTGAGATGTTCAATTTCAGTGCTTCATATTATATTTCGCAAGATTTTCCATGGCTCCTAAGAAATCTGGTACCAAACATGTCATGGTTTGGATTACTCTTGTCTATAACCTGAATTTTTCCTTTCACCATTTTCATAAAGCCATAATAAAACCTACTAATATTATAAATGAGAAAGTCTGTGTGTGTGTATGTTTGCTACAACTCAGCACCATACAAGCTGAACGGATTTTGATGAAATTAGGTATGTAGGTACTTTAGGTCCTGGAATAAGATATAGGATACTTTTTGTCCCAGAAAATTGTACGGTCCCTGTGGAATAACAACAAAATGTAATTCTGCAACGGCTGGGAACGTGACCGAAATATTTTTTCCTCTGGTGTCACAGATTATCAGGCGGCCCAAGGACCTCTGAAATGTCTTAACGACTGCTATCAATCGATAACAACCGGGACCGTATATTTAACGTGCCCTCCGAAGCCCGGAAGCCCTGAGATGTTAAGCCATTAAACGGTCACCCACCGAAATGTGTGGCGCTGGAAACGATAAAGATCCCTCAGCCAAGCGCAAAAAGCAGTACCTAGGTACATTTATTTCTAAATTTACAACTTGATGAAACTGACGTTTTGATTTTCATACATTGAAAGCGGAAATATGTGGTAACTACGCGATAGTTGCACACATACACTCCAAAAACAATACCCTACTTCTTGGCTATCGGGTAAAAAAAAAAATTCCTTCCTTTTGGGTTGCCGTAATCAGTTAAAAACCTAGGCCCACATAGTTTCATTTTTTAATTCTCTTTCCACATAAATGAATTGTCTTTTCCGAATTTATTTATTACTGGANGTGGTAACTACGCGATAGTTGCACACATACACTCCAAAAACAATACCCTACTTCTTGGCTATCGGGTAAAAAAAAAATTCCTTCCTTTTGGGTTGCCGTAATCAGTTAAAAACCTAGGCCCACATAGTTTCATTTTTTAATTCTCTTTCCACATAAATGAATTGTCTTTTCCGAATTTATTTATTACTGGATTACTGTTAAACTCAATTGTACCCAGGTGAAGTCGGGCCGGTTTGGTATTACATAAATAAAAATGAGGATATTTCTTAAACTTATATAATTGGTTTTTACAAATGCTAAGGAAAATTTTGCATGTATTATATTACTATAAATTGTGGACAGCACTTAAAGGACGCACACCTATAGTCGGTTTCCCGAAAACTTCAAACCCATGTCGATTGGCCTTAGATAATAAAAGTAGGTTAATAATTTTGCAACACACTCAAACACAAACTCATAGACATACATACATACAAATATTTATATGCATATTTTTGGAAAACTGGCATTCTGGCCCCATATATCAAATCAACGTCGCTACGTAAAATAAAGAGCAATTCACATATATGTGTACTGAGCGATAGGAATCAGCATGAGATAATGCTGAATAACTTGAACATGTGTGACCTACAGTATGACTTAGGGCCTGACCGCGGGCGAACTTGACTTTGGGTAGCTTTGACCTCGAAAATTCAGAAAAATCTTAAACATTCGGGAATATGAAAAAATGTATGCAGGTCAAAAAAATTAATAATTTATAAAATTTACTTTTAAAGCTTTTAACATCCCCTTCCCCTCTTGAACATTTAATATTTTATGCTCGACAAACATCTGGGGTGAATGCGTAAGTTCGCTCTTTATTCAGTGTCACATACACTCCACTCTCTCGACTGCGAACTTTATTTCCAGCTTTTCCTGCTACAGTGTGTTGTCATTTTTTTCTGAAACTAACAGTTTTAGTGCGTCGATTACGTTTGAGGGTTGAGGCAACATTCAAAGAATGGTGACAACATGCGACAGTGACACAAGTAGCGGGGACAAATTGCAGTGACTTTGTCCCTGCTTTTTTCCCCTCTTATTCTATCCATTGCACACACACATTCTCTCTCTCTCTCTCTCTCTCTCTCGCTCCTTCTCTGTGGACTAATTTCTCGGTGAACCACGGTAATAAACGTTTTTGGATAACATTTAAAACACTGTTTAAACGTTATTATTATTTTGATATAATTTAGCATTTAACAGAATGGTCCAAATACAAATTACCAAACAACCGCCATATTTTGAGGCATCTGCTCTGGAACGATACAATCCGTTTATACACAACTAGCGAATCGGCCTGGCTTCGCCCGGGTACAATTGAGTTTTACAGTGATAAACTAAGAAAAAATTGAGAAAAGACAATTCATCTAGGAGACAACAAAATTATAAAATTATACTTTGTTAGCCTAGGTTTTAAACTGATTACGGCAACCCAAAAGAAAGGACATATTTTTTATCCGATAGCCAAGAAGTAGGGTATTGTTTTTGGTGTGTATCTGTGCAACTATTACGAAGTTACCACATTACCGCTTTCCAGCATCGATATATAAAAATCAAAACGTGAGTTTCATCAAATTGTAGCTTTAGAAATAAGTGTCTCCAGGTATTACTTTTTGCACTTGACTGAGGGATCTTTAATCGATCACCAAAGTTTAGCAACTTTCCCAGCGGTAAACATTTGGATGGGTGACCGTTCAGTGGCATAACATCTGAACACTTCCGGGCTTCGGAGGGCACGTTAAATATTCGGTCCTGGTTGTTATGGATTGATAGCAGTTGTAAAGCCATTTCAGAGGTCCTTGGGAGGCCTTATTAACTATGATACCAGAGGAAAAAAACATTTCGGTTACGTTCCCAGCCATTGCAGGATTCCGTTTGTTTTTATTCGACAGGACTCGTACAACTTACCGAGAAAAAAGTATAATATGTCCTATTCCAGGACCTAAAGTACCTACATACCAAATTTCATCAAAATCTGTTCTACCGTTATAAAGTTGAGTGTTAACAAGCATACACACACACAGAGAGACTTTCGCATTTATTATATTAGTAGGATGGGTAAAGACTTCATGATACATAAGGACATAATTAATGTGAAGAATTTTACAAAGTAAATTATTTGAAATTTGTAAAAATACCCTATATTTTTTTTTTGTAATTTTAGGTGATTTTTGTGTGGAATATTTTTAAGTAGAAACAATTTGAAATTTCCGGAAGTAAATATTTCTTATATTACAGGCAAACCAATATTTTGCTTATTAATTTCGTTTATTCGGTTTGAAATGTATTTAAACTTTGTTTAAATATTAGTTATTTAAAAAAATTGGGGATGTTTTGACTGTTTCACATTTTTGTGATGTAATTTTTCTAAATAATATTTTGGAGTCTTTAGCGAAGCAATGGCATTCGAACACGAAAGAGAACTTCTTTATAAATAAATCCCTATTTCTTAAGCACCATGACAGTTTAAATAATACAAACAATTTATTATAGATCATGCAACAGAAAATGAAATAGCTAAATGTTACAAGAAAAGTGAGCCACTTATTTTTCATGAGGCAGTACTGCCACGCCTACTAAACTGCCTTCGCGTAATTAGCTAGGTCTGGCAGACTTGACAATTTATATTATCTTTGCCAACGTCTGTGACATAGTACGGCAGGAACTGCACACATTCATGCAGCACAGCGTGATGGAGCGGCCATGACAGAGCAACAGTGAGTGGACAGTTGACACTGGTCGCCGACCTATGGGAACGGGTAGGCGCGGTCGCTGTCACTGTGACTTGAAATATTCTGTCATGACTCGTAACAGTAACAACCTTGGAACAGTGACAGAAATATTACCCATCCGTGGTATCGATGTGTTCTGTATCCGACCTGACGATAAGTATGTACTGAAATTGCCCATTCCCGTGTCTCACAGCTAGAGTGCAATGATGTTATTGTTTCCAGCTAAGATCGAGTGCTGATAGAGTACAATCGCACGCGATATGTGGGAGCCACAATCACATATTCATGGTACCATTGCGCATTGGTGGGTTAACTGGCTCCTTGTTACTGTCATAATACCATCACACCTACATTTAGCCTTCACTGTAAAGCGTAAAATCACAGACATGATATGTTCCAAATATAATCACAATCGCACCTCACACAATTATTTATTTAAATGAACAATAATCTGTAACTGCATCACATAATTGTAGCGCATTGTAGTAGATATTAAATAAATGTATCACATTTGTGAAACCAACTTTACTTTCTCGTGATATATCAGATCATTTCGACAACTAGGCCATGTACAAATTCAGTGGTGTACTCGCATCCTTGCATACTTTAAAACCTTCGGCACTAACTTGATGAATATTAACAGACAATATTGCTGGCTTGGAAAACAACTTTCAGCCAGTCAATTGCTTTTAATGAATGTTTGTTTTGGCGAAGAATTACATGATAATTGCGAGGAGATAATGGTAGAAATAAAGATTTCAATATTATTTCAAATAAACTTATATGGCTTTTAATGATACGCTAGATGTGTGTTTGTTTCAATTTAGATTGCGTGTTTCACCTTAGATTGTATAGGTTATTATCTGATAGGTCTAACACGATTTTTTTGTGTAGAAAAATTTTAAGGTGCACCTTCCGATAATTATTCACTTTGTTGAAACTTCTTCAAAGTAGTGATGCTGATCTATTAGAATTAAATTAAAATAATCATGTTGGATTGCACTTACGAGTCACATCCGCGGACAGGTATGCACGAGTACGTAGTTAAGGTGAATTCTGATATGGCCTTAGCTTGACACTGGACTACGCTGTAGATAACAGGTATCAACCACAGTTGGTTAACATCACTAAATGTTTTGCGTGCAATATTTTCGGGTGTATGGAGTATATCTATGCTCATCAATAACAGGATGATAATTTGCTACCTACAGTTATAATCTGTTAAGATCTTTACATAAATTTATACATTAGATTCTACAAAGTAGTTACAACTTATTAATAAATGAGACTACTGAACCGGAACTGTTTAAATATGTGTTGCTATTATTCATTAAATCATTATTTATGAAGCTATTTAAAATATGTATTATTTATCTCCTTTACCTCCCTACAACTTATGTATTCATACGATTGACAAGACATTTTATAAAACACGTTAATAAAATTGAAAATTTAGAGCCTGTTTCTGATACCTTGCTTAGGACGCGATGATCCAAATTATAGCCGGTTCAGAGTTAATTTGGGTTTTATTAAATTTGTAGCATCACAAAGTAGTATTAGGATATGAGATAGTCCAAGATCTTAATTACATGAAAAACTAATATTTGGATGATCATTAAAAAACTGTGAAGCAATTTTTTTTTTTTAGATAAGTACAAATCAATGGGTGAACAAACGGAACAAACGACGACTGACGAGAATCATTAAACTTGACAGACGTGCAACCCTTTCTTAAATTGGCGCAGATTTCAATGCTGGGGCATCAATAGGTTCCAGCGTGCGAACTATTCAACGGACCACTCGTGTACCGTTTTTGACTGCACGACAGAAAGATTTACGCCTCGCTTGGGCACGCTAACACCGCTATTGGAATGTTGATGACTGTAAACACGTTGCCTGGTCTGACGAATCGCGTTTCCAATTGTATCGGGCAGATGGACGTGTACGGGTGTGGAGAAATCCTCATGAATCCATGGACCATACATGTCAACAGAGGACTTTTCAAGCTGGTGGAACCTCTGTCATGGTATGGGGCGTGTGCAATTGGTGTGAAATGGGACCCCTGATACCTCTAGATACGACACTGACAGGTGACAGATACGTAAGCCTCCTGTCCGATCACCTGCACCCATCCATGTCCGTTGTGCATTCCGACGGACGTGGACAATTCCAGCAGGACAATGTGAAACCCCACACGTCGATAGTTGCTACTGAATGGCTCCAGGAACACTCTTTTGACTTTAGAAACTTCCATTGGCCACCTAAATCACCAGACATGAACATTATTGAGCATATCTGGGATGCCTTGCAACGTGCTGTTTAGAAGAGATCTCCACCGCCTCGCACTCCTATAGATTTGTGGACTGCCCTGCAGGATTAATGGTGTGAATTGCCTCCTGTATACCTTCAGACGTTAGTCGAGTCCATGCCACGTCGTATTTCGGCACTTCTGCGTGCTCGCGGGGGCCCTACACGATATTAGGCAGGTGTACCAGTTTTTTTTTTTTGGGTCTTCAGTGTACAGGGGGTATACAAACGAGGCTTGGTTTTGTTTATTAATGGGATTTTACGGACGTACATGTTATAATACGCTTGTGTTTCGCATTCTACGAGGCATGAAGTATTTTCCTACACTGATAAATGTAGTACTTATTGTTCAATAGTTTTTAAAATCTCACCTATTTTTTATTCTATTTCTGGTACCTTTTTGCGGGTTCTAACGGAGTTTGTTACCGATATATTCCATTTTATATACAATTAAGAAACAAATAGTTTGGTTATTGAAGCAATCAAATGCGGAAAATGTAATTATTATATTCGATGATATTCTATATAGTGCTTGTGGAACCAGAATAACAGCGTGAAGAAAACTATAGTATCTTATATCGTATGGACGATTTCCGATTTATAATATGAATGTATGAGAAATTTGGGCTTATGAGGAAATGCTTAAGCCTAGAAGTCAGTGTCACTGAAATCAAAAATGGTGGCTTCCACTACACCATAACTCGAGACCGCACTGAAGAGTACAATTTATAGTAATGCGTTAGTACGATACCATTGAGCTATGTGCCCGGAACCCTATTGTTGGTCTATTGTTAGTTTAGGTTTATTGTAAATATGTCGATTGCCTCATAATGATTGGGCCTGTTGTAAACATATATATTATCAATGTAATTCATAATACACGTTACTGTGATATAGGATCTATATGCTTGTAACGTTTAACAGTTCATAGTATTGTCTCTAATTACTATATGACATGTTTTAAAATCGATATTTACAAGATAAAATGTGCTGCTACCAAGGCATTTTGGCTGAAATGGTCCGCTGAATAGTGCTCAGTGATTGTCCTCATGTTACTTGTGGTTTGCGTTGTTATATTTTTTATGTAACACTATCGTTAATCCATCTTTTAAAAATTTAACGCAATATTTAATGGGTTTTTTAAGCTTCGTTTACTTTGTAACACTACTCATTATTTAATTTTTTACATCTTTTTTAAACGGAAGACAATAAGGCGCATATACAGATGTTTACCACCACCTCTGTTTCCTTGTTTAGGGTGATGACATGTTAAAATTTGTACATGTAAGAAACTATTACTTTTCAAAGAGAAAAAGGTTGCTCTCTAAAATTGTCATGGTTTAATATAAACATATGGTAAACTGTTATGTACGTACATTTAAAATTTATTATACACAGTTTATTATAATAATATATAATATCATCGGGTTGGCGGTCACTCTGTTGTTCGAAACCCACTTTTATCTGAACGGTCACAATTGTTACCTGAGGGAATAACTGTGCTACGAGCTTACTGCGCTGTGAGACCGCTGCTGTTCAACTTGTCAATTATACCGTTTAGGTCAAAGGCTATTAATACTGCGCTGGAGAATGGTGACCGTATCCTCTACCAGGCAGCCACATAACATCTTCTAGTTGAATTCAGGAGACCATACCGTGCGATGTACGCCGTTTCCTTTAAAACGGGCTCGTGCCGAGAGGCGTTATTCTATTTCACATTTTAACGCTAGCGGGGGCCCTGTTTAGTTAGTGCATTAACATGCTGTTAAGAACCTGTATTTCAATTCGTATTACTGTTGATAATAGCAGCTGCATTTGAAGAATATCGAAACATTTTTTTCTCGCAGTGAACGAGTGTTACCAGAATTGCTCCCCAGAAAGCACAGAAACAATATCAAGCCTCCGAATCCAATGACACGAACAAGTGTGTTGGAGTGCGTCTGTATTTGACAAGCACTCTGTCAGCAAGTACGTTATGAGAATCAGGGTTCCAGGTTCGTCGACACCGTCGCCTCCGAAGACATAATAAGAAATCTGCGGCAGCGCAGATCTATTCTTCCTCTTGCTGTTATCATTTTCGTTGGCATCTTTACATTAATATTGTTTAAAACGTAGTGTAATATGAGTGGCTGTGCCAAAAGGAATGAAACTTCACAAATACTCAGCACATCGTGAAATTTCCAGTAGATATATCTTAACCATGAGCCGAAATAAAAATTTTTATCCGAGTGTTAACGAGGTGAGAGACTTGTCGGTGACATATATAACAGTAATTCCTTTTGTAACATAACTCACGTTGTGCAGTGTCGTACCAATCTGTTCTACACTTAACAGAACACTGGTAGAAAACATGCGTCACACGTAGAAACAGACTGGACTACACTACAGTGTATAAAACCTTGCAGATAAATTCATTATAGTGTTTTCTGGAAAATAAATTGGAATACTTGTTTGAAAGACACGGGAGAGAAAAAATTAAAATACTCAAGAGAATGAGTGTGTGCTGCTTTAGTAATAAGGTAAGTTAATGACACTAGCACTCTAAAAAATTTGTAATATGAGACAATTCTGTTTGTCAGCATTCAAAAACAGGTTCAAAATTAACGCTTAAGGCTTTAGTAGCTCGTGCCTTTGCTGAAAATCATTATTTAGGGTACTCGTAGGCAAAAATTTAGTTAGTCTCGTTAGCGAAAAATCATTTAATGTAGATGTAAAATAGGAATTCCAAACATGCTCTGCTCGCGTGAAAAATGACAATTAGCAGAAATTGTGTGCTATAGATGGTAGAAAGCGTACAGCTTACGCCAGACTTATCGCTGGTCCAGAAAAATATAAATTAATCTCGCAGCTTCCTCTTTTTTCTTGCAATTTCACGATATCTTCCCTAGCAAGACTCTCGAGTCACAGATCCCTGTAAAGTACTTTGCACCTTAACAAATACAAGCGGACTATTACACTCTTATATTTGCACTATCTGTTGGCGAGGACTTCGCCTAATCAGGCTCTCTTTATTACGTCGCATTGGCTGCACGTCTTCATTTCTTCATAAGACTGATTTCAATACTCGCGACTTTACCATATTTCCTTTATATTAAACAAATGCATTTAATTTAGTGTGAATAACTTTGCATGGAACCTTTGGCTCTGAGAAGTGTAGAATCTAGTTTTAATTGCAGGTAATACTACGAACGAAAGTAGTTTGATCATAATTCCTTCCTGGAAGTTAGTGGACCCACATACAGTTTTCATTACAAAAATAGTGCTGTACTCTATAAAAAGGGCAACAAAAGCTGCTTTATATTAAAGTGGTTGTTTATAGTATAGCTTAGCATCACTGCAGAGCGATATCCCGAAGCATGGAATGATAGTTCGATAAAGCAGTGCCGAAATACAGCATGCCGGGTGAGGATATTTCGAGAAAAATTTTATTGCAGCATAGCAGTGGAAAAAATACTCAGGAAAGGAGAACCAGCTATTCCGAAAAAAGTTATGAAATACGAGCCCAAGTAAGAAACATCCTCCCGCACCTACCAGAGCTGATTACAGAATAAAATAGGCCTATGAGAAAATTGTAGCGGTGACAGGTATCATACAGAAAGTCATATAAATTGTTCTGGCCATTGATATCTTCCGAATTATTATAGTAATATAATATTGTAACAAAAAATATTGACAACCGTGAAGAAGAAAACGTTTTACAAACACCAGATATGCTGACTATAATATGTTTATTCATTAACACACCTTACTAAAATACCTCCTTAAGCATAAACTGTGTGATTTTTAATATTTTATGAGTGTAAAAACTTGTGTGTATCTCGTGCCATAGTATTTCTTGCCCGGCTAACACTGCAGACTGACGAGCGGAAATAAGACCGAAGATGTAAGTAACCACCAATAAGAATTTACCACTTTTCAGCTTTCCAGTTGGTACTCCATGGCAGATACTTACCAATGCCCTACTCAGCAATGTATAAGTTAACATTCTGAAAACCAAACATAATATCTAGCTTCGAGTAGGGTCCTAGAAATGAAAACAGTGGCAGCTCAGAGTCTCTGAAATAATTAATAAAACGGGCGAAAGAAAGTTTAGGAATAATAGTGTGATATGACAAATTTGCAGGGGTAAATATGAATATCAAAGGGATTTGGTTTTGAATTCGATAAATGACACAGGTGATTAATGTCGACATTAGCTAGAAAATATTACGTCAGAGCAAGGAAAACTAAGTTTTCTCGTTAAAATATTTGGCTTGTAAAGAAATTTTCTTTATAAAAATTTGCAAATTTTAAACTGTCTCAAGCATCATGTTCTTAATATCACTCGGGGAGTTCGTGTTATCTTTGTGCAACTGGTATAATTATTTAAGAGTTAAGTGGTGCAGAATAATTCAAACTTTTAAATGAAAATGCGTAGTTATAAAATGTATGTTCTGCGCCAATTGGATACTGGATGGTGACTAGGCGACGAGCTGGAAGCCATCTTGGATGACATTACACCTAAACTTCCTTGCCAAAAGCCCCCATCTTGTTTTTTCCTTGTATAATTTGCTTTTTTTTTCCTTATTGCCCACCTCCTGCTCTATTTTTTACTTAGTTTTTTATGCTCTGGCATTCCACTTTGTTTTTCAAGCACTGTCATATCATTATGTGTTTTTAATTTTCTTCATACCTTTCTGTCTCTCTCCCATGCCTTTACCCTGTCGCCTGCTCTATCCCTTGGTTTTCTCATATTCATTCTTGTCTCCCTCCCTCCCCTTTTCCCTCTATTGCCTTCTACGTTATCCATCCTGGAAGTTCCCTCCTCTGCTGTAGGTGGCCATCAATAATTCTCACACCTGCTACCAGAGTGTGTGTGATGATTCCAAGTTCTACTGTTGGCGACTAGGAGCACTGATGTTTGTGCATACATCTTGTGTGTTGGTAATCACGTTACCTGCAGAGGTGCGCTAGCACTGCGGAGTTTAGTTATATCGGTGGTCGCTAAGAGTACTGGAATTTATATTAATTGGTTGTTTCGGAACCCAAAAAATGGCGGAGGCACGCGGGATCATTCCATCTACTCTTGGGTCGGCAGTCGAGCATCCTGACCACAAAACTACGTCAGCATCTAGAAAAGGAGGGTTTTTAATGTCTAATACATATAGATATTGCTATCCCCCCATTAAGAAAAAATTTGGACCGGTCGCGACTTTATGTAAGGTAACATATAAAAAATTATATGTATAACTATATTGACATCCTGCCATTCAGAATAAAAAAAATTATATATAAAAACTTTTGGCAGGCCGCGTTCTTATTTAAAAGTTATATACAAATTGGTATATACAGAAAAAACTGCAGGCCCCATGTCCATACATTTATATGTGTGAAAGTTATAAATATATAAATGTAAGTATACAATTTAAATATATTGTGTGATGTATGCACGAACATGTATATTAAAAAGCGATACGAATATGAAGTCGGAATATGTGATTACGTGACTTAAGTTTAGAAAAACCTAGAGAATAGAGCAGTAAGAGACAGGGTGGATGGCGTGAGACAATTTAAGATTTTAACATTTCACAGTCAGGTTTTGTTACTAAGAATGGGCACACAAAGGATCCCGTACACTGCTGACCAGTTCTGGACGATCTCAACAGACAGCCAAGAATGAGGTACATTTTATTGTCACAGGCATGACCGGAGCCAGTGGTTTTCTTGTCTACCATCCAGCGACGTAAGGCAAATTCACTAGACATATTCTGGCAACATAAAAACTCGTCATTCGACCATGTTCTGCACCACTTTGAATTTTCTTAAGGAATAGGTGTGCTATTATTTGTTAAAAAGTAATTATAAGCAGTGTATGAAAGCAGATCTATTGCAGAATNGCCAGTGGTTTTCTTGTCTACCATCCAGCGACGTAAGGCAAATTCACTAGACATATTCTGGCAACATAAAAACTCGTAATTCGACCATGTTCTGCACCACTTTGAATTTTCTTAAGGAATAGGTGTGCTATTATTTGTTAAAAAGTAATTATAAGCAGTGTATGAAAGCAGATCTATTGCAGAATACAGGTAAATTTTCGCCTTAACTCAAATAATGTTTCAAGCATAGTATGTCATGTCAGGCCCGCCAATTTGGCATAGTTGATGGTCAGTAGTTATAAAAGGGGCATTCGAACGCAGGTTCATGAGAGGGACACAGGGACACAAGATAGGTGGAATGCAAGAGCAGGAGGAATGCATCCGCAGGAGGTAATTTTTTTCCTTTTCCCCCCAAAATAACTCATTTAAGCTACTAAATGACACTTTTTCCCACAAAAATTCCCTCTTCTCCCCCCAAAATTTCCCTCATAATATTATTTTTTCTAAATAATTTCAATGAGTTTCAATGATTCCACAATGTGGCTTATCGACTCCTTTTTGGCAATGAGGAGTCAAGGAGTGAGAAGTCACCCCCTACCATTCATCATGCTCTTGCATTTACAGGCTATGCTAACTTATAAGCATAGTTTGCCATAAGTCCCGAACCATCCATTTTAGAAGCCAGTACATTATAGAACATCCCAATCCATGACGGTCAGTACATTCTAGAAAATTCTATCCCATGGCCGCCATTTTCCCAGCCAGTAAATTAAAAATTATGTAAAAAGTTATGTAAAAATTTTATAAAAATTTTTTTCATATTATCGCTGGTCATGTTTGCAGTAAGTTCAAGTGGGCAGCCATTTTGTCAGCCAGTAATTAAAAAAGTTATTTATATAAAATTTAATTTAAAAAAATAAAACTATCGGCACCCATGTTTGCAGTAAGTACAAGTTGGCATCCATTTTTCCAGACAGTCAGTGTCGCGCCTCCGGCGTGAGCCCTCCGTAGTGGCAGCCATGTTGGCACCACCACCACCCCTCTAGCCATTAAATCTTGCGAGGCTGCGCACATTAAAGTGTTTTTTTAAGTACTTAATTAGCAGCATAATTAATTGAAAAGTATTAAAAATGTAATATTCAAAAGTTATGTAAAAAATTTTAAAAATTTTTTAAATTTATCGGCGACCATGCTTGCAGTAAGTACAAGTTGGCGGCCATTTTTCCAGCCAGTACAAGTTGGCAACCATTTTGGCAGACAGTAAATTGAAACTTATGTAAACAATTTATTAAAAATTATCGGCGGCCATATTGGATGGTGCCACCCCTCCGTAGCGATGGTCATGTTGATGTCACCACCTTAGCAGCAGCAGCGGCCATGTTTGTTTGCAGTCAGTACAAGTTGGCATCTATTTTTCCAGACAGTCAGTGTCACCCCTCCAGCATGAGCCCTCTGTAGCGGCAGCCATGTTGCCACCACCACCACCACCACCACCCATCTAGCCATTTAATCGTGCGAGGCTGCGCGCATTAAAGTGTTTTTTAAAAAAAGTACTTGGTTAGCAGCATAATTATAAATTGCAAACTAAATTGAATGCAAAGAGTAAAAAACTTGGAAAATTAATCATGCCGATTTAATATTGCCCATAAGTGAATATTAAAAAAAAAAATTTAAGGTTAATAAACTTGGCACATAAAAAATATGTGAAACGAACTTACAATGTAAGGTGCCACCCCTCGTTCCACCATTTGCACGACATAACCATGCAGACGAACCCAAAAGTTAATTTAATGCCAAGAGTAAAAAACTTGGAAATTAATCAAGACGATTTAATATCTGCCATAAGTAAATTTTTTTAAAAGCGTTGAAGGTTAATAAACTTGGCACATAAAAAATACGTGAAACGAACTTATGATGTAAGGTTTCCACCCCATCCCACCATCTGCATGACATAAACATGCAGCCGAATCCAAATTAAAACACCAAGCGCAATACGTACACACATTGTATTTCCCGGTAAGCAAACTTTATGCCAAGAGTAAAAAACTTGGAAATTAATAATGATGATTAAAATCTGCCAGAAGTGAATATTTTTAAAAAAAATTGAAGGTTGATAAACTTGGCACATAAAAAATACGTGAAACAAACTGGCAATGTAAGGTACCACCCCACCCCTCCATCTGCATGACATAAACATGCAGACGGACCCAAATTAATTCAATTGAACTCAACACACACAGTATTAAAAAAAAAGGATTTTTTTAACAAAAAATAAAAAGCATGACACAGGCTTATTAACGCCTTTTATTAAACACAATACGTACATACACACATTGTATTTTGCAGTAAGCAATATGACTTTAATGTCTAATGAACCTCATCAGGGGTTACATTTCAAGTAAAAAAAACAGACGTAGAATGAATACACACTAGCGAACATCGTCACATGCCACACCTGCCTTTCTCTTCAAATTCACCATTTCGATTACTTCGTGAAGGAGCCGGGATATATGTATATCGATCGCAGTGTTCGGGTGGTCAGCATTGACAAACACTTGCACGCCTTGTTGTTAGGTGCTTCCAAATGTCCCTGCTAGGCGTTGAAAGAATCTTGGCAGTAGGAAACAATTTCAGTTGCAGCATAGATGGCTGAGTTATGTCTGGCGGGTACGAACATTTGTATAGACGACCGCCGCTCCGAAAAGAAATGAACGAAATGTAATCTGTAATATTGCCAGACTTGATGCTTGCTTCATTGAGTAAGTTTGGAAATGCCTGTTTGAAATCTTACATTGAGTAACTCACTTGATTGTCGACGTCGGATAGGGACCCATTCGCCGCAGTGAAGTTCTTGGCTACGACGCGCGTGGTGTAGGAGGGTAGCAGCTTCGCCACAGCGGCACCGCCATTGCTGATGACAGTAGACGATTCATCCAGTTGAAAAAAGTTGGCTTTAACACATTCATCGAAGTAGCCGACCAACTGCACTTTAGTAGAAGTAAGGGGTAGTATTGTGGACGAAGCTAGGAACTCCAAGGCTGGCATCCAATGTCCACACGTCACATTTCTTGATGTTTGCACAATATGCTTATGCAGAAAAGAAACAATGTCAGTAATGTCCTCTCGCACGACTATCGCGGTTGTTTGAACACGTGTCGTCAGCAGGTCAAGGCACTCCCACGGACCAATACCTAGTACAGGGCATGTAGGTGAAATAATACCGAAAAACTGTAAAATGACAGCGTTCTTAATTGCAACCTTCTTCTCGGCAGCCTTCGCAGGGGAAGGCGAACTCACGTGTTTCGTATCCGAAGATGTAGGCGGAGTAATGATCGCCTCAACGCCAGGCATATTGTCACCGGTAGACATAACACCAGCAACGTCTTCCTCGAGAACACAACACCGAATACTATACCAATACAAGGCTCGTATATATGAGTACCCTCAAATTACACTAGCGTTCCCCCTCTGAGAACAAAACGTAATTTGGGCTTAATTATAGCAGTTGACAACCGTTAGGGACTTCCGACGCCAGATACGGTTAGAAAAAAACAAATTAGGATAAATGTGTGTCGGCGTGTTCTCACCCTCGCAGCGAAGGAGGACAGGTGTCCCCCTGACAATGTCTTGAGGCGTAATTGAAATAAATAATGTGGCAGTATGGCAGAACATCGTCGTTAAAGGCGAATCAGGATTGATGTGACGGGGTCAGTTTCGTTAACGTGGGACAAAACCCTTCAGTGGCATTTAAGAACGACATTAAAGATGAAATATAGCACGTGAGTCACGCCATTTATTGTAATTTACGTCAGGCCAACACCAAAACCGACAGCGGAATCACCGCACGTACTAATTGATTTAATTTACTGTAATTTACTGTTAGCTCGCCAAGACAACACTTCCAGTCTGAGTCACACAGCAATTGATTTAAATTACGCCCGTCTCCGAAGACGGCACAGCTCCCATGCCGTGTGTCACTAGCAAATTGATGCCAATTATGGGCCACAACGCACTCCAAAAAGACGTAACTAACCAGCAAGTACAGAAAATCGATGCGGTAGGTAGCCATGTAAAAAAATTACCCATGTGGGAGCTCAAGTTGGCAGTCTCAGCGCTAAAACTCGGCACCTGCGTTAATGACAAGACCGCACAAGGCACATTAACCACTAAGGTAGAATCGAACCTCAGTGCAGTTAGTATGTGGGCTGTTACTGTGACGAAATAAAACTGTGAAAAATATCACTGCTCCTAACAGCACGGCACCGAGAACACACCACACCATTTCAGAGTGTTGCATGTAGCTGTGATTACGCACTTGATGCGCGTGACGGTGTCGCCCTTATTGCTCCCGTTGGCTTTTACTGTGATGAAATAAAACTGTGAAAAATTATCACTGCGCCTAACAGCAAGGCGTCGAGAACACACCACACCAATTCAGAGCGTTGCACGTAGCGGTGATTACGCACTTGATGCGCGTGACAGTGTCGCCCTTATTGCTCCAGAGTTTCTGAGCTTGAAACGAGAAAATATCTCCTTGTAATGCGGCCGCCTGGAGTACTTGGAGCCTTTCTTGCGGGATAATGAATACACAAAATACTCTGGACGGTATTAATATTTATATTCGTGAGCATAAATTTCTTTCTGGCTGTTTATGCATGTATTGAGTAAGAAAAAAGCAACATATATTACTAACAGTAACGCTAAAACAGTAACAGATGGGATGGAAGAGAAGAAAAGGATGTTACAGCTTGAGAACCTGTGTAATTATTAGATAAGTAAATATTTTACAACTTTGCTAATTATTACTCTTGTGTACATAAAAAGCAATATAAAATTATTTCAATTCTTAAAATATTTACCTGACACATATATTTCAACGTGAAAGATTACTTTCCCCTCCGGCTTTTACCGACTTTACTAGACGCATGACAGTCAGTGTACGAGTTAAAATACATGCTAGTAGTGGCTGTAACACTCTGAACAGTCTACACGAAAGAGCGTAACACTAACATAACTTTGGAGATGTAAAAACGCTATGCTGTACCCCCCTCCTACCAAAATTTAAGGGAGGATGTTCAATGTACCAATGTAAAATTTCACCATACCCTCCTCTTGTTCCATGCACCCCTAATAACTAATAACTTAGGCTTCACTTTGCGGCTCCTATGAATAATCCTCATGTCTAGGAATATGTTAATTTTAAATGTGACGAAATGATGCAACTGGTACAAGGAAACACCAATTACGCCAATAAATAGCAGTGCCACAGCTTTAAAAACCTCTAAAGTAATATATATTATATCAAATTCAAAAACACATCAATTAATACAACCAAAATTCAAATTTTTTTGTATAGACCAGGCTCACGTCATTGGCATACCGTGATCTCACTATATCATAGTAAAAGCGTTACATTAGCATTTTGGATATGTCACATCACACTCTTGCAGGCCAAGCCTGGAGAGTTATCTCGAAGTCTTCCCAAACATACGCGCGTAGGTTATCTCAGAGTCTGCCCAACCATACACAATGATAAAGTATTAAAGGCAACGCGCACTACTATGACAACAATGACAGGAACAATCACATCACTACTGCGACATATCATTTACAGAAGCCTAATATGTCTCGAAAGCACCCATAAAGATCACCGCCGCTGCATCTGTATATATATATATTATATATTAGTATAGGATAGGATGACCGACTCAGTGTATATTCGGACTTCGAAGAGTGAACAGAGATGTTTTTTCTACGATGAGAAATAATCGAGAAAGTAATTTGTGTCATTACTGTAAGAAGACTTTTTCTCAAAGTGGCCATGCTCGTCGACACGAGACTGGTTGCCAAAAAAATATGAAATGTATTATCTTATCATGTGAAAAATGCGAATCATATTTTCGAAGACTCGATAGCTTAAAAAGACATAGTGCAACATGCAAAGCTCTTCTTCCTACACAGGTCAGGCAGTATTTGCTGAGAATAGAACAAGTTTTTAATAGGAAGATAATTGCAAAAGAAAAATCCGCACCATCAACATCATTAATGACAATGTACCCTACTAAGAAAACAATGGCTGGAGCAGGCGCATCTCCTAGACATCCGTGCCACTACTGTAACGGCACATTTGCATATGTCTGCAATGCGAAGATACATATAAATCACAAATGAAAGCTGAATCCATATTGTACAGGATATCGATGCCATATATGCCAAGGCATGTTCACTCGTATAGACAGTTTCAACATTCATATAAAAAAGTGCAAGGAACTTGATTCTCTACATTCTAAGCAACACAGCGCACTGTCAACGTTACAAAATTGTCACGATCAGATGGCTGCTGTACAAAGTATTGATACGCCTTCATCACCAACTTCTGACCTTCATGTGAACAATGAGCCCAATCCTTCACCAACGCGCAGGAAACATTGTCATAAATGCGGTAAAATATTTAGTAAAAGTAGCAACGCACGGCGACATGAGATATGTAAAACAGAGTGTAGTGGTAGAGAGGCGATAGTTTAATATATGTTTTACAGAACACATAAAAAAACTTTAATCCCACCGACCAAATATAAAGATTTTAACATATATATATATATATGAAATTGATGGAATCGCCTTAGTTGTTATTCGAATTTCGAAGAGTATACATCGTCTCGAGCGAAGATGGAAAATATGCCAGAAAGTTATTTGTGCTGTTTATGCAAGAAACCATTTACTAAGAGCTGTAATGGTCGGCGACATGAAACTGCTTGTTCTATGAACATGAAACAATCTAGCTTAACATGTGAACAGTGTAAGTCGCAATTTGGAACACTCGATAACTTAAAAAGACATCTCGCAACGTGCGAGGGACTCCCTCCAATTCCAGCTAAGAAGCGCGACATATTGGATACAGCTGAAAAATCATGCGAAAGACAGACATTTCGAAGTTTTTTACTCTTGGCATTAAATAAAGTTTGATAAGTTATAATTATGATGCTAATCAAGTACTTTAAAAAAAACCATTAATGTGCACAGCCTCGCACGATTAAATGGCTAGAGGGATGGTGGTAGTGGTGGTGGTGGCAACATGGCTGCCACTGTGGAGGGCTCTCGCCGGAGGGGTGACACTGACTGTCTGGAAAAATAGATGCCAATTTGTACTGACTGCAATTAAACATGGCCGCTGCTGCTGCTGAGGTGGTGACGTCAACATGACCGTCGCTACGGAGTGGTGGCACCATCCAAAATGGCCGCTGATAATTTTTAATACATTTTTTACATAAGTTTTAATTTACTGGCTGCCAAAATGGTTGCCAACTTGTACTGGCTGAAAAAATGGCCGCCAAATTGTTCTTACTGCACACATGGTCGCCAATAATTTTAAAAATTTTTAAATAAATTTTTTACATAACTCTTTACATAACTTTTTAATATTACTTTTTTATACTTTTGAATTAATTATTCTACTAATCAAGTACTTTTTTTAAAAAACACTTTAATGTGCGCAGCCTCGCACGATTTAATGACTAGAGGGGTGGTGGTGGTGGTGGCAACATGGCTGCCACTACAGAGGGGTCATGCCGGAGGGGTTACACTGACTGTCTGGAAAAATGGACGCCAAATTGTACTGACTGCAAACAAACATGGCCGCTGCTGCTGCTGCTGCTGTGGTGGTGATGTCAACATAACCATCACTACGGAGGGGTGGCACCATCCAATATGGCCGCCGGTAATTTTTAATAAATTGTTTACATAAGTTTTAATTTACTGGCTGACTAAAGGGTTGCCAAATTGTACTGGCTGGCAAAGTGGCCGCCCACTTGTTCTTACTGCAAACATGGGAGCCGATAATTTTTAAAAAAATTATAAAATGTTATGTAAATAATTTTTTTAATTACTGGCTGACAAAATGGCTGCCCACTTGTACTTACTGCAAACATGACCGGCGATAATATTAAAAAATTTTAAATAAAATTTTTACATAACTTTTTACATAACTTTTAATTTACTGGCTGGTAAAATTGCGGCCACGGGATAGAATTTTCTAGAATATACTGGCTTCCAAAATGGACGGTTCGGGAATTATGGCCAACTATGGTTATAAGTTAGCATAGGCTGTGAATGCAAGAGCATGAAGAATGGTAGGGGGTGACTCCTTACTCCTTGACTCCTCTTTGCCAAAAATTAATCGATTAGCCACATTGTGGGATCATTGAAACTCATTGAAATAATTTTGAATTAATAATATTTTGAGTGAAATGAGGGAAATTTTGGGGGGAAAAGATGGAATTTTTCTGGGAAAAAGTGTCATTTAGTAGCCTAAATGAGTCATTTTGAAGGAAAAAAGGAAAAAAATTGCCTCCTGCGGATGCATTCCTCCTGCTCTTGAATTCCACATATCTTGTGTCCCTGTGTTCCTGTTATCAACCTGCGTTCGAATGCCTATTTTAAAACTACTATGGTCTTTCAGAAACTGCTGGTGTTAGATAAATGTTCAACATGTACACCATATCAGATCAATACGAAGCCGTCCAAATGTTCTAAGATCCATTATGCATTTAGCCCTTTTATAAGAATAGTTCTTTTAAATTTAGAGACTAATTGAGATGGATCCAACAAATTCACACTATAGTCAACACTCAACACCTAAAACATACTGCTATTTTTCACTTTACCTTAAGCTTTTTATTATAATAATTGGCAGCCATTATCGAAGCATTAATGGAATGGGCTCATGTTTTCACGACAGATTCATATAGGTTATCAGAAACTACGTTACATACCATATTTAATTTTATAGTTTTTACCGTGAATTTAAATTGTGTTCATACACTGAAGCCCCAAAAAAACTGGTATACTTGCCTAATATCGTGTAGGGCCCCTGCGAGCAGGCAGAAGTGACGCAAGACGACGTGGAATGGACTCGACTAATGCCTGAAGGTATGCAGGAGGCAATTCCCACCATTAATCCTCCAGGGCAATCCACAAATCCATAAGAGTGCGAGGCAGTGGAGATATCTTCGGAACATCACGTTGCAAGGCATCCCAGATATGCTCAATAATGTTAATGTCTGGTCATTAAGGTGACCAATGGAAGAGTCTGAAGTCAGAAGAGTGTTCCTGGAGCCACTCGGTAGCTACTCTCGATATGTGGGGTGTCCCATTGTCCTGCTGGAATTGTCCACGTCCGTCGGAATGCACAATAGACATGAATGCATGCAGGTGATCGGACAGGATGCTTACGTATCTGTCGCCTGTCAGATTCGTATCTAGAGGCATCAGGGGTCCCATTTCACACCAACTGCACACGCCCAATACCATGACAGAGCCTCCACCAGTTTGAACAGTCCCCTGTTGACATGTAGGGTCCATGGAATCACGAGGATGGCTCCATACCCGTACACGTCCATCTACCCGATACAATTGGAAAGGAGACTCGTCAGAACAAGCAACGTGTTTCCAGTCATCGACAGTCCAATGGCGGTGTTGGCGGGCCCAGGAGAGACGTAAAGTTTTGTGTCGTGCAGTCAACAACGGTACACGAGTGGGCCTTCGTCTCCAAAAGCCTATATCAATGATGGTCCTGTGAATAGTTCACACGCTGGCTCTTGTTGATGTCCCAGCATTGAAATCTGTGGCAATTTGAGAATGAGTTGCACGTCTGTCACGTTTAATAATTCTCGTAAGTCGTCGTTTGTCCCGTTCTTTCACGATCTTTTTCCGGCCTCAGCGATGTCGAAGATGTTATGTTTTACCGGATTCCCGATATTCACGGTACACTCATGAAATGGTCAAACGCGAACATCAAAATGTTATCGCTACCTCGGAGATGCTCTGTCCCATCTCTCGTGTGCCGACTATAACACCACGTTCAAACTCACTGAAATCTTGATAACCTGCCGTTGCAGCAGCAGTAACCGATCTAGCTGCTGACCGGATCGCGTTACTATGGTTGGATCCATAATTCTATTATTAGCATACGCACGTCTATGCCAGTTTTCTTGGCTCTTCAGTGTATTCTACCGTAATGTTTGAAATTTACTTCCCTTGTGATTTTTATTTGCTTGTGAAGGACAAGCTACCAAAAATGTTCTTTCCTCAGATTTATATCTTTGCTTTATACACTAAATCTGAGTTAGAGCTTTTATTTATTTAAATTATTTTACTATATCTTTAGTCAAAGTGCTGTCATATACCGGTGAATCAGTTGGATGCATTGAAGTTTTACTACTAGGCCAGTACAATTCACTAGGAATCTGTGGAAATCACTGCTTCATCAGCGAATGTCAGAACTAAAATGATCAGAAGGATATTAGTGATTAAATTGGAGTAGTTTCAACAAATATGCAGTTAAATTCACTGATTTCGAAGAGTTTTAACCGCTTCAATCTTAGAGTGAAACCAGTTCAATAGGATAAAAATCGCCTATACCACAAGCGGGGGTCACGGGTGTTCCCCTATCAGTGGGATTTTACAGATATTCAGTGGTGCCAGTTGAACCACTGAACGTTACAAATAACCTCTTTGATATGGAAGGACATGTAAATAACTGTGAAAAATCCTATGTCACAAAGTCACTCCCCATGTACAAAGTCGCTCCCGCCTACGGTACATAGACACAGTCCAAGAACATTGTAGCCATGTAACTTTCAAGGAAGTCGATCCGAAATATTTTTTAGTATTTCTGTTTTGTAGAATGTAATTGTTAAGCTCTAGTTTTCGCATGTCCTGAGAAAACGTAACACTGTTGCTTGTCAGCCATTGCACCATTTCATTTGTCGCAGCGTACTTGGGAAGGTGTTTATTTCCTCGAACTGAATAATAAGTTGTATTATTCATAAAAACAAATTTTTCCACAATCTTTGGCAATAAGTGATTTGGCATCCACTTTTTGATGTTCACATAATTCATTAGCCTATTATGATACACTGTCATAACGTTGCCCGCAAAAAAAAATTGAAACATCGTTTTCGATTAGTCCTTTTTCAGTACTTGCACGAGCAATTAACAGACGGTTTTAAGAACTATAATGTGTTAATACACCAGGTTGTCTGTCGCTTTACCAACTTTTGTTAAGTGTCATGTTGTTACAAGCCTATTTCGCATAAAAGAAAATGATTGGATAGCCTCTATTCTGTAACGAAGAATTGATTTTTAATATTTACACAGCCATTTGACTATGTGCCGTCGTGTAGTACTTTTTGATAATGGTTAGTTTTTTTTAAATTAAAACCCACTTCCCTTAGTTTCTGTCTCAAGAGTATGTAATCCCCTTCCCTTCCACGAGGAAACTCAATTTTTTTCCCCTTAGAGCAACGATAAGCTTAGGGGATGTTTACACTTGTATCCGCACTATAGAAAAATTTGCCATAAAATCTGACTACTCATCTATACGAATCTCAATGCATTTTTATTTCATGTGGACGTTTTCGGTGTGTTTTCCTGCTGTAGCTTACATGCGGATTCTGGTAACACTTCTGTCAACATTTCCAATTTGATCTGAAACACGTAAATTGAGTTGAGACACTAGATATTTTAACTACCCAACAGTTTCTCCGTCAAATTTGTGTATCACACTTATAATTAGTTCCCTTGCTTCATGGTGTACAGTTTTCCATTTTCTTTGGACGTGCCATATTCTACTGTAACGACAGACAACCGAATCCATCTGGCAGCTCATTGGCAGTGGTATGTTGCTTCTGCAGTGTAGGTAGGTACAGTTATTTCCGTAGTGTGCGAAAGGAAGATGGAGGTTGTGCAGCCCTACCCACCACTCATCTCTTCAAGTCTAGCCATCTCCCTACTATTGTTTGTTCTAAAACTATACATTTCAAACTGACTTGAAACACACTACAATGTAGTTCACCGCCAGGAAGGCAGGCACATTAAACGAACGTAGAGCAAGTGTTACATGTCCCAATTATTTCACCTTTTTTAATTATGACTTTGTCAAATCAAAACCATGCGACAGTTGGTGACTGTTGGCGTCCAAAAGTACCATTAGTTAAACTTTGACGACAGTATGGTATAACTTCAAGGTTTCATGGATCACATTTTTTTTTAGGGGGTGGGGGGTGTATCCAGAATATTTTGCGTGGGTTTATATAAACAAAAGAGCACGTCATTATTTTGCTTCTTACCTATGTCCATTTAAATATCGCATTGCGAAAATTATTGGACAGTGACACCAACGATCGTATAAAATCAAAGAAGTATTACACTTTGTGACGAATATTTTACTAAAATACTTGTTTTATTACTTAAATTAATTCAGAACATTTTGCATTCCTTATTATAGTTATTTAAAGCAATACAAAAATGTAAACCAATTAAAAGTATAACATCCAGAAAAAATTAATTGGTTTTTAAGAACGACATAGTGATCAAAGGAAATAAAATCAAAAGTGTGGTTGGGTATTTCATAATTTCGAAGATAAAGAATATTTGAAAAAGATAATATAACAACAGTATAATGCCATACCCTTTAAGTAATTCTGAATAGTTTGAATAATACTTGATATTAGCCGACATTGTAGACTTAAACTCCGTTATAAGTTCGTATGCCTACGATTTAATCAGTCATAAACGAACGTTACATATTTAATTTTGCTTGAGAATTTAAGGAAAGCACAACGACTTCTGGAACTTAGCTTGTCACAACGGTAATATATTTGTGCTGACGTTGGCGAGAGTATGACTTGTGAATTGCGTGCAAGACAACATTATCTCTAATACCTACGTAATGTCGCTTATTTGACAAACATAAGAAAAAAACATGGTCTTCTCAGTGGCCCCTCTACGACCACATACATAAAAGTGAATTGCGTGGCAGATTATTTCGAAGTACACGCTTGCTAGTGAATTTATTTAACTTGTTGGCAATATGTTTTCTTTGCGGAAACTATACACATTCCAAACCAGTTCCAGTAACATTTTCGTTGTAAAGACATTTTACGTATTGTGATGTGAATAGCATTTTGCCCTTAAACATAGTCAAAATGACCTACTCAAACTGCTATAATGCGACATACACAAACTCAAAGTTCACTGAATTTAGTATTATTATTGTCCTACGCCAAATAGGATTTATGGGACGGCTTTTGACTTTTAAAATTTCCTTAAACATACCAGTTGTATGTTTTGCACATCCCGACGATGCACATGATGTGTGTGTTTTTGTCGTACTTATCTCTCCCTTCTGTACTTAAAGAGTTCGAAATAACTGAAGATGGGCGTCCTGCTCGGATCTGTTTAACGCGTTTGAGTTACAAATCTCAGGAACCATACGGCGACACTATCAAGCGCAATTAGTGTCCCATAGCCGCTACGCGTTGGGCTCCGAACTGGTGCGCTAAGTTTCTGTTGTACAAAACTTACTGCCGGTCTTTGATATGTGACCCTCAATTTTATACTATTAAGGCCGGTCTACACGCAGGTGTTTGCACGCCGTCACGGCTGCGCAGGCAAAACTGTGCAAATAAAATATTTCAGTTTTGCTGTGTCCACAATGTTCAACACAATTTTTACCCCATCAGTTTTGAGAAATATGTCATGGAGGAAGGTCTGTTTAAATTTTTTGCAATATGTCTTACTAAAGAGGACAAATTAATTCTTATGTTTACCTAACATTCACTTTAGTGCAGAAATTGGTTGACGATTGTGGTCGCTGACTGGAGATGTGTTCAAATTCATTGCCACATGCCTTTGGTCACTTGGCTTTGAACACTTCAGCATCCAAAATTCCCACATGCGATTGATCTCTTTGTTCCAGTGTGTGCATGATTTTGAACAACACCATCTTCATTCCGGCCATGTAAGAATCTAACGTACAAGGAAAAAAATTTATATTTATGCTTTATGTGGCTTTTTTTGTGTACAAACACACGTATCCAGCAAATGGCGGAAAGATTTTATTTGTATTGTTATAAACAACTTGTTTCCTTTAGTTGGGGAGAACGAAGTGTCCCCGAGTTCATGCATTTTTTACACCGTTGGTCAAAAGGGAAAAGTTTTAAAAGTGCTGCAGAAGTTAGAGATATTATTTCAAACGATATTATAACAATGGTTCTGTTCTATGACAAGATTAGTTTGTATTACTATGTGCATATGTGTGTTTTTGTGTCATGTTTAGCTAAATGTCTTTAATTTTATTTATGTTGATAAATAGTAGTAAAGATTTTTTTCCTTTGTCTTTATTATTAAGACTTTTCGTATTCGTAAAGTTTGAAATGGTATTGCGCGAATTTATTTTCACCTGTCTTATTTATTCAGTGAATATTGCAGACCCATCCTCCATCGTTTTCATAAAGTAATTCGAAGTTTTTGATTACCCAAAAAAAAATCGAAGTGCCTTAATAGTAGTTTGTACACATCATCCCCAGCAGATTGAATGTCCTATATTTGGCAATATTTTCTGTAAACGCACCTGAAAGAATTTTTTTCTGGTTGATTTTCTGTTGGTTGCGATGTGAACCTCTTTGTACTTTGGTATCAAAACCTAATTTTGCCCTTTTTGGTCCTTATAACTATATTCCATTGATTTTACCCGCCAGTAACACGAAGAGCTATTGTACTACTAGTGCCAAAAGTTACTTAAGAAATTCACGTAATAGCTGTCGAAAACCCTCCATTACTTTTAATGAAGCGATAAAAAAATGTTCCAGCTCTGTGAAAAGTGTCGTGACACAATATGACCTGAGGAAAACTTAGCTTCGTGTGCGGAGAACGGAGGAAGCGTCCACACGCCCCGACAAGTCCACACAAGCCACGAAAACTGCGCGTAGATACAGTAAATTCTCTCGCCTTTAGTAAGTTCAGTATTTAGTCTCAGTGCTCCTTCTCTGCGCAGTTCTCAAAATTACGCAGTTTTCCTGTTCATAGTTAACATCTTGCCTACAACGTCTTTAACTGCACAGGCAAAAACGTTGTACATAACAATGCGTGTGAGCCGCCCGTTACAAGTCCTGAAAATATTAAATATGTTATTTTAAATAGAAGTATACAACAGTGATGTGATAAATGAATAATAATTATGTAGTTATGAAAACATTTTAATTTGCCTTCAAACATACAATTTTAAATGAATGGAACTGAAATATAATATTTTAGGTAGGATGTACTATTGTGAAGCAAGGTCATCACGCAGATTAAATGTAGGATGACTGCCGCCTAGCAAAGCTGGCTACGCTTCTAAATAAAATACCTTTCTTTCCGATTAGTCTCAAGGATATTCATGAGTTCTGATGATATTATAATAAAGCAGCAGCATAATTAACACATCATAGAAATTCAAATAACCCGGATATTCCTACACCGTTACCATGTCAGAATCCCTTCCGTGATTCGATAAATATTACTATCAGTCAAAACCTAGTACAGATCACAGTGGGTCCATTGCCGTCTGTAGTCGAAGCCAGAGTGTGCAAATATATAGTATCTAAGCGTTATGGGAATCTCTATCCCTGGCCTAGCGAAAGCAAGGCCATCCGGTGGTATACAGTATGACGTGAGAGCTCGACGGAGGTGTGGAAATGTGGCAACGCTGCACCAGACGCCTGCTTCCTCCACCCCCTCTCCACTATCACCTTGCTGACCAGGTGCTCTTGTGAACACATGATCCGTTCTGTTATCCATGTTTGCTTTTTATTGATAGGAGTGCTTGTAGGCGAAGGCTGAGCTTTGCGTGCAAAATTCGTCTTCTAGCGAAGAAACTAAAAACCAACTCTCTTTCATCATAGTTATAAGCCTTTATAAATGTTTCTGTCGATGGATTGCGCACACAAACCGATGTCTGTTAAATAAGTAGGGAACTAGTGAAGCATAGTTGACGACAATGTATAAAAGCGATTTACATTTAATTTGAAAACATGTTTTCAGCAACTTTTGAACAACTTCAGGACCGATCATTTATCTCATACATATAAAATTCCCTGTGGATACGGATTATATAATATATTAAAACTGGAGAGTCGTACTGAATAAAATTATAAGAAAATAAATGTTTTTTTGTCTTAAATGACGAAGAATGGTTCTGTAATGTAATTCTGTAATGGATGTGATTGAAAGTGAAATTTTAAAATCTGTCAGGCTTGCGAATATTATGTTGCGACTAAACTTTGCCAGACACATTACTCTGCAAAATAAAAAAAAAATTAAAATAGAAAAGTAAACGATACCAAATTTTATTTCAGTACCGAAATCTCTCGTACGGGCTGTGTCTGGCTCGGAAGGGGAATGTCACGCACTTCTAATTCAAAACGTTTTTCATAAATTTGATTTTGAAAATGGCAGATTAGCGATTTCCGCCATTCAATGCAGTTAAAAATTTTAATATAAATGTTAAATAACTAAATTTTACCGAACGTCAGAAAGTTTTTAAGGGGTGGTTTATTCGTTTTTAAAACGTCTGTAGTTACCTAAGTTTGCGAATCGTAAATCTCTTACATTCGTGCATAATACCCGGCGTTCTGTTTTAAAAAAAAATTATTCAAATTAATATATTATCCAAATGTTATTTTTTTATAAACTTGAAATCCCTTATATGTAAAACATCATTAATGGTAGGCCCTTCATTATTTTATAGCTTAAAAAGCCTATGGCTTTATGTGACATTACAGTGGGGCCACGGTGGTGTAGTGGTTAGATAACTCGTATCCTACCTAGGTGGACCGGGTTCGATTCCTGGCAGGGTCACATGTAGGAATCGTGCCTGACGATGCTGTTGGTTGGTAGTTTTCTCGGGAATCTCCCGTTTCCCCGCCCTTTCGTTAAGGCCCTTTCATCTCATCTCGCTTTGATCTCATCGGCTCTAAAGACCTCGATGTTAAGAGTCACCCAGATCTCTCCTAGGTACTGAAATTGTAGAAGCATTGGGTAGTTTGCGGTACCCTTCCTTTAAACGAGCGGCAAATCTTTTCTCACCAACTTGATTAGAACCCAGAAAAATTAGCTTCTGTAAAACGAAATGTCAACAAATGGTTTTCAGCTATCTGTCATAAGTTCCGTTAACAATATACCATTCATACAATGTCA
The DNA here is from genome assembly GCA_002778355.1 of Clitarchus hookeri. NCBI lineage: Eukaryota > Metazoa > Arthropoda > Insecta > Phasmatodea > Phasmatidae > Clitarchus > Clitarchus hookeri. The sequence goes on along the minus strand of NQII01000057.1, from coordinate 1,501,106 downwards.
CCAATTTAGGTAATTATTTCAATTTTATAGTTTGTTTTCCATTTAACGTAGTAGGCTTATTCCAATTTCAAGCATAAAGATATGTAAGTATGCGTTTCGCATAGTGTATATATATACACATAAACATATATAGTGTGTGTATATATAGTTATCCTGTACTCCAGGTACAAAATAAACCTGACAACAGGCCGTCTCGAAGGAGATGAAGACGCGAGGCAAGATATAGGAAGAAGCAGGCCTGTATCGGTCGCCGCCCGCGTATATTTTCAGTTTACTTAGTTCGAACTAAATCGTGTGTTTAAATGTGCTGAGACAGCAATGACTACAGGCCTGAGAGCTTTAATAGGAAAACCTGCTGTGAGAGGTCGTGCTGTATCCAGTGGGATGCGACTGCCGACAACGAGATCGCCGAGAACGTCGAGAACCTTAAGTATTTGTGGTTTTTAAATTATAATCAGCTAAATCTACGAACTATTTTATTAATGAACAGAGAGGAGATTTTATATTCAAGTTGAATTGACCTCATTTAATTTAACTACGGTTATCTTGGCATTTATAATCTTTTGTTTAAAACACTGAGCTAGTAAAGATGAAAGAGACAAATAAATTCATTTATTTTCTGGAAGTTCGAAATTTTAATTATCAGCCTTACAGTAAATGGGTCACTCCAGTCACGAGAGAGGCTAGTGTTGCTGAGGCCACAGATAAAATCATGTCTGCAAATTAATTAATCATGGCCTGTCTGTCAGAATTAATTTGGTTATAAGAAAGCTAATTAAATTACACATTTTTTTCTGCAACGTCACTGCTGGGTAATTATTTCAAATTAAAAGCAGATTTATTGGCGAGTGTTCATCTGTCACACGCATAAGTTCCTACATCTGTTGTAATTTATGTGTATACACGGCATTAAATTTCTCCATAATGACACGTTTATGTTACGTAATTAAGTTGTTACGAGGGGCCTACTAAATGTACACATACACATGTAGTAGTGTTTGAGTTACATTATTTAGCTACGACAACGAGGGTCGATCTATACTTAACGTGACCATTTTGTTTTCTCAAAACGAGACACTAATCGGTTTTCATTTGTGAGTAGGTAGATTGAAAAAAAACGTGTTATCAGTATTAATACTTATATTACTTATGCATTTTTTTCATATTTAGAAGAACAAAGTTGACTTAATATATTAGGCGATGATTTTAAGTAGGAGTAAAATTCCTGGCAGGTTTTTTTTAATATTCACTTGTGTGATCAACATCGATTTAAGTACTAAAACTTGCAGTTGGGTCTTATCAGCGGTCAACAACTTGTTCATGAGCGAGAACACTCGCTCTACTGGTGCATTTGTACCAGTCAGACAAAGGATATATTCAACAATTATACGAATATACGTATGATTGTGATTATTGTTGGCGAAGAGCTTAAATAACTCTACCCAACGATTTTAAATGTTGCTCAATGTCACTGACACCTCCATGTGCCAAACTGAATCCAGTACGGCATTTTTCATAACTGACGTCCAAGAGAAACAGTGATTTTTTTAATGTATGGATATTTCGTTTGTAAGTTAACATTAAACGTACAATTGCGTTTAGGCATCGCAATTCACAAAAACACGTTCAGAAAATCGAGCTCGTAAATAGGTATAAGTAGACAGACTCATGCGCTTACGCTGGAGAACAATCGACGAATAAGGCGTGCGTCGGTGAGTCGCGCTTGCGGGGCAGGAGGAAGGGAACCACATCGCCCGCCCTCACATCGCGAAAAAATACGAGCAAGAAGTCATTTGACAACCGCGGATAAAGCAGCATTCAGACATTTAATTTGGAATGGTAAATTTCCATTTTTTAAATGATTTTTATGAATAGTAAATCAATATTTTGGCTCGCTTGATATTAACGGGACATTAGGGTGCCTCGAAGCTTTCATCGGAGACAACGGGGCAGAGTGCTGAATAACGGGACTGTCCCGTTCAAAACGGGACGTATGGTCACGTTATCCATACTACGAACAGATGTAGCTGCACTACACAGCCTTAAATGATATGGTACGTACGTTGACTCCGACAGATCATTGCCATATTAACTGGGGCGTATTAATCTCGATATCATCTTCAAAGTACCTTTCCATTAAACCGTCGGTAAACAGAAACAAATGTGATTTATGACTTATCTTATCATTATTAGGCCTACATCCTGTAACTTCATGAATCAGCACGTTAATTACCCGTTCCCTTCCTCCTCCTTGAAATGTTACACATAAAAGAATTCAGCACGCATTGTCACCCACATAATACAAATGCTCCGTACTAAGCAATACTCTAACACACACATATTCTGGCGGAAAATGAACAACACATTCCCACAGTGCCCACATGTTTGTGGAAGTGGTTTGTAATGTTGTCTGACTTAAATGGTTTGAAATGCCCTCCTCCCCTTAATCTTGGAGTATATGTTCTTTGCAAGCGGTGGGACTGAGAGTGTACTATTAGAGAAAACGTTTTTGTCAACCATGTAAGTTTCCTTCAATTATCGATAGCAAAAATAAGTAACAAATTTATTTCACCAAACAAAGAAATTATCTTTGATTTTTATTTTGCCAGTAGTGGATTTTAATTGTTACGGAGATTCGTAATATTTCATTACGATATATTGTTTACTTACAGTTCTGTTCTTTATATATAATTTAAACTTCAAATGGACGCGCGTTTGATGGATAATAATCTCTCCGGCACCATCATAAGAAATCCAAATGGATTTCAACCACAACTGTCTATTGCCTGGGTTTTGACTGACGAGAAAATCTGTGCCTGCTAGCAGCCGTCACTACACCTAGCGATGTTTTCTCCCATTTCAGTTAAATATGCGCAAATATCCTTCGAACACGCGCTCTTGTTGTGGAGGCATAGGTCTTTAGACTGTGGTGGAATGCAATTTGGGCCTCCACGAAACAATTAACATTAACCAACCCAGACCCTGCCACGATTCTTGGTGGTGATGGTTAATGGCACGATGGTGGATGCTCATCCTGAACACTTGGTTTTGAGAGAAATACACTCGTACGCTGCTGAGAAGAAGACTATACACGACGGATTTTGGCAGGTGAAGATCCTACAGGTTCGCAGGTTTTTGGCCTGCCTCTGAAAGTTATCGCAAAAACCAAATGCCATGCCACGTTTTAAACACTTACATGTCACTTAATCTGAATTATTCGAACATTCATACTTTTCGTATCTTTGAACACATTTGGTGAATGCGTCACGGGTACCGAGGTGACACTTTTGCAATTTAATTAGGTGGTAAATATATAACTTAAAAATAACAAAGTTCTAGTACCCATATTTTATGAGGTTACATTCCACCTGAGAGTAGCTGGCCCGAACCGATATTCCAGATATAAGCTGATTTGTAATTTCGCCGGATAACTTATGCGTATTACGTGCACGCTTGATAATATCCTGTGACCAGATGTAATTAAATATCTGAACTTACAAGTCAGGATTCTAAAAGTCGAGGAGTGAGAGAGCGATCTGGCGGACAATACTGAAAACAAGCAAGAGCAGTAGTGGTAAGGGATTAAGCATGGGTGAATAATTGAACGGACTAAAGTGTTTTGGTGCGGGGTAACAGAATAAATACTCAAATACAATGATAATTTAACTACCATTAAAAATTATAATGATTTTTTATTATTATGAATTCAATGTTTTAATAAAAAAATTTGATTTAATAAATAATGCATGTAGGTATCTTACTGCTGATAGAAAAATATTTTTTTTATATACTGAAAAATTACAGGTGTTTGTATGTCTATGAAACAAATATGAGTGCCGACAGCATACTCTGTGGCTGAATTGTCAGAATTAGCGGATACCGACAGCTCGCTTGGCAGTGAAATAGAGAACGTGATGGTAACTGTGTGTTGAAAATGGAGTCCAATATGGAGGGCGCCAACAGCACCATTTATACCTTAAAAACATAAACAAATATAGCTGCCACCTGGTGGCTAAACAGGCAGGTCGTCTGGTGACGAAATCGGTAATTAATACACTAGTGCCCCCTAGGTGTTGAAAATATTAACAAATGACAAACGAAAAATCCAAGATGGCAGAATGAGTTTTGGTGAGGGGTGGTGGGGATGGAGACCTGGTGACTAATTGGTCGAACGAAGGTGATTAATTCGTGGTGGTGGGGCAATAACCCAACGAGAAACATTGGCGGAGCAATTAAATATATGGGAAGGTGATGGTGGGAGTGCGGCAATTAGGCAATGAGAAACATTGGCAGAGCAATTAAATATATTGTAAGGGGGAAGAAGGGTGTCGGTCATCTGCTGGGCGTGGTTCTGTGGGACCTCCAGGAATGTATAAACAAATTACAATCCAAAAAATCCAAGATGGCGTTCTCCAGCAATATGTAAACAAATAACAAACAAAAAACCAAGATGACCGAACACAATAGAATGAGTATATAACAAAGTTATTTAAAAAAAATTAATAATCCATTTTTAATAATTCATTATTTTAAAAACTTTGCATTATCTGTATATAATTTTCTTTCATTTTGTTTGGGTTTCATGGTCAAATGTCACCGGATCAAGATCAAAGGTCACGAGGGTCAAAGTCAAATGTCAAGGTCACCTGGATCCATTATGGTCACTGGTCGACTGGAATGACAGAGCACGAAGAGCTCCGACGCTCCGGTCCCAGGTCGCGATGTGCCAAAGTCCCCAAAATCCCTCTACTGAAATTACATATTATTTCATTTATTATATCTTCGTATAAATAAACTAACTATGCATGACTGAGCTACGACTATATTATAAAAGATTGTGGCTCGTCAAGCATGGTAATTATTTGCATATGGTCTGATGGGCCAACAAACAAAATAGCCCTGCTTGCAATCTTAGGAGCAGTAATAATTATCGCATTTAAATATATATTCTGCTGAGATTTCTCGGTAGGTGATCCAAATTCGCCACTGACTATTTTGTTTTAAAATGCGGTACAACACCACTGCAAGCGGCTTATAACAGCATCGTTTATTATGCAATGAGTTGGTGCGATTGCCTTCCCTCTCTCATCTAAAGGCACTCTACATTCGGTATCATTTCCGGGATACATAGCAATTAATCTGCATTTAAAGTTATTTGCAAACAGCTGCCAAGTCTACTTCAAATAAAAGAGTAAACAGCCGCCGCAGGACCCGAAGTGTTCTATGTTGCGATATCTACCACAATTTTTACAGTCCATATCGTAACAACTGATTTATCTTATTTTGCTAATTCCATTTTTTTGCCAATATGTATAACTTTTCTATATCGCAGCTTAATTATTTTTTTAGATATATACAATTTTTATGTATTTTTTTTTTCTATAGATAATTGCAGAATTCCTTAGCCTGTGGCCTGAGGAGTAGTTGGATTTTGTTCGTTGAGGAGGGGAGGGGCCAACACTTTATTTGCCCCGTGCCTTAAATGACCTCGGGCCTGCTGCCCGCATGGCTGCTAAAAAAACTATGCACACAGGTCTATGGCTGGGGACGAAGTAATACAGTACACTCTTACAGTACTACAGTGATATAAAATAATATATTTTAAATCTCCATGGCGCTGCAATAATAAGCTGTACAGGTGTGTAACAATGCTGATATCTATACAAGCCAGGACAAAATAAGATCATTGTGAGAAGAAACAACAAAAATAAAGAAAACAGCAGAAAGCAAGTGAATGAACGAATTCTAGGAAAAGACGAAGAAATGAAATATAAGAAGTAGATAGAGAGGGTGGGTAAGAACAATACCGCCTCTAGATGTTACAACTGGTAAAATATTACCACTAATATATTGCACCCCTCGCACCACCGGTGAAGGATAAGGGTTGGAACCCCCAGGAATTGGCTTTAAACCCTGGTCGGAAGACCCAAACAGACGTCGCATCCCCAATCTCCATGCATGAGTGCACAAGCAGAATGACCGAAGTAAAATACTAGATGTAACAGTCTCTAGTAAAAATTGCTGGTGATTGTGGTGACACAATCTCTCTCTTTCTCTCTCTCATGATGATATCTGTAGCATTGTGTCTGGCCCCGTATCACCGTCCGTGCTTGCGGTAAAGAACTGTAATCATTTTAACTGTCACGAAAAGTAAATAATTATTTTTAGCTGAGGGTAGAGGGTGTGTAGTTAAATCGTTTCTGATTTAACATTCCATCCATTCCCCCAGGGAAAAATTAATGAGAATTTTATTGCTGGAGGATGTGTGGGAGGAGAAATCTCTTCTGATTTGACACCCCCGAGGTGAGGAACTGCCCTTGCATCCTGGCCTCATTCAAACAAAACACAGGGAAATACACATTATTTTTAACATGCCAGTCCCCCCCCCCCTTCTAGCTAATTATTTGAATCATAATCATACATTCATAATCATAAATTATAAAACTGCAATGACTATTTTGTTGAACCATCATCAGACAAAAAGTAACATACCTGACAAGATGCAAAAAATCCTCTTTCACGTACTCTTAGTACGTCCCTAGAAAAAATAGCAACACACCTGAAAATATATATAAATACCTCTTGTATGTGCTCTAGTGTGCTGTCAGTAGCCACATCAATCGAAACTTTACACACATAAAACACGGAATACTTTTATTGGATAGAAAACTACTACTGTGCTTCTCTTCGTCTCTTCTCCTCTTCTCCTCTTCTTCTCTTCACCTCTCCTTCTCTTCTTAACCTCTTCTCTTCTTAATTTATTTCTACTCAATATGACCACATGATTCTGTATGAAACTTTAATTTCTTATAAATGTATTCTCATTATATCCATATGGCACCATCAGTATTCCACCATCCAATATCTATCTCTTGTCGTCCTGCCATGTGAACACGACTTTATTCATGCACTGGGTGTAAACTTCGTGGTGGTATGATCTTATGTTGTTCATTGTTACTCGCACGACTTGCTGATGCTTCAAAATCGTCGTGTAATCTTCGAATGATATTTAATTTTCAAGCTTGTCTCCTGGACTCCATTTGCTTTCTTGGTAAATTTTCCGCCAAACAATTAACTGTAAATTTTAGCACGTAGCCCCACGAACTCGCTCATCATTTTCCCACTACACTTATCTTTAAATTTCTTCACCACTTTCCTGTTGGTGGAGGAGTAGCAGGGATGAGTGGGGAGTAGGTGCTGGCATTCATCTCATTCATGAGCATGGGGTCTGTGGCCAGGTCTGCATAGTAGTCGTACATTTAAATTTCAAAAACTAATGAGTCTGTGACTGTATAGAGAAGATTAATATTTGGTTTATACTTATTTCTCATTACATCATAATGGAACCTGTACATTAAAGTTTTTGAGAGGTCGGGCACTGAAAAGATGGCATAAATGTGTTATGAAACAATATTTATTCTTTCTTAAATTTAATTAGTGATAGGTTTTCATCATAAATTGTTCTGCATTAGAAGGTAAGCTTTGAAATCAACTTTTTCAATCTTCTCTTGTTACACACAAATTCCATGACTTGCTGCTTCCTCTTATTTTCCATATGTTTCCCAAATGTTGCGATGTTCATCAAATTAATGAATCTTTTTCAAAATCATTGCCAAATGTCTGTAATTTTTTTCCATGTTGAGGTCGAAGTAGGGTTTGAGCCATGTATCTTGTTCAAATTGCAGCACACGGCGAATTTCCTTAACTTCGAGTAAATGTTCTATTGCAAGTTTGAGGCTTATGTTGTGTACAATAGTTTTTCTTTTCTTCCAGAGTTGTCATTCATTTTTTGGTCTTGCCACCTGATGGAAACTTGTTGATGGGCAAGAACAACACATGACTTTATGCGAGTCGTGGAGTTCTGCAGGATATTCTTTATCTACCTACAGCACATAGCCGAATAGGCCATCATCTGGCACCATCGTGACATCAATGTCGGTGCTCACCCACTGGAAGTCACATACAGGTAGGGGCAGAGACATTGCCCACCCGTACAAATTGTTGGTGTCTACAACTTTAAGGTAGACGGGCGGCTTGTTGGCATCGTACATCGATGGGATGTACTTGATATTTACCTTTCCATAGTACCTGGCGCACTGGAACACTCCACCTCTGATACTTTCTTCGATGAGAAAGTACTTGTCATAATATGTTAGTTGTTCCAGCTCGACCTTTGTATGCTTTAACATTGCATCGAACGAGAAGCCTGGCGCACTCACGTTACTGACACAGTCCAGTCTATAGATTTCGAGGCACAATTTCCTGAAGTTCTCGAAAATGTCCGAAAATAGTAGTAGTAGATCAGTCTTCAAATACACATTGGAGTAATCTTCCAGTTTATCACAGTTGTTTTTTTCCCCAACCTAATTTCCTTCACTTATGGCAGTGTCTGTCAATTCATTAAAAAATGTATCGCTGGGGGGGCAGCTACGTCTGTTCCTGTTCCTGCAGCCTGCCAATATAATCGTAGGGGAAAACTCCCTTCCTTCCTACTAATTCCAGCTCGTCTGGGTTGATGAGCTTCTCGATAATTTTCAGCTGGTCTCTTCGCCAGTTTTCGGTGAGGGCAGCAAGGCTTGCCGACATTAAGCAGAAGGTGTCTACAATTGCAATATAAGTCCCTCCCCCAGCGACTTCGAGAATATGATTAATATCTCCTATTTGTGTGGAATGATGAATACATTTTCTTCGTCGTAGCCAATATGTTTTATTATAAAGTTCTCATCATACGTCAAATTGTGGAGTAGTATTGGCAATCTCCGGTGAAGTGGTCATGCTCCATTACCTTCCAGTGAATTTTTCTTCAGAGTAACAGCAGACATCTGCCATGATATTATTCAGTAATTCCAAGTTTCTGATCGGCTAAATTGGTTCGACATCGTCATATATTTCCTTCACTTCCCTTCCAATGTACACGACTTCCTCGATAAATTTCTTGGTAGCATCTTACCCAGTGTTAATTTTTGGCCCATTTGGTTGACTCGTGGTTTTGGTGGCAGGTAAGCTTTGGTCCACTTGTACATAGTAACAAAAACTGTATGTCTCGTGTTTTTGGTAATAGTGCGTGCTAGATGTCTGGGGCTTGGTTGGCCTGGCATGTCTGGATGGGGAGGAGCATTGCCTCGGAATCGGTGTATATAACTATTGGCATCTGGTCTCCACTATGATAGTTTGTAAATTTGAGGGTTGGCCTTCTTCCCTTCTAGTGCAGGCTTGGCATTTGAATTAGTGCAGGAGTGTGAGGACTGCGATACTTTTTGTGTTCTGCCAGCACTTCTTTGCCCGTCTTTTCCATCACTGGGAGCTGGTCATCGTAATGCATGAAACACCTTTCGCAAACATGGATTTTTCTGTGTGAGTGGTCAATTGAGTTCTCCTCAGGCGAGAAAAATTATTTATATATGTGAAGTGTGCATTGTCTTCAAAGGTGGGGAGGAGGAGGAGGTCGAAATTCATAGGCTTCTCTTCATCACAGATTGTCATGGTGCCACCTTCATTTTGTCATTGATTATGAATATGTGCACGGTCACCACGGGATTTTATTTTTTTTTCAAATTTACATATTTGGTGCAGAGGTGAAGGAAATTCAATACCATCAAATATGAACCTGCTTTCCAGTTCTCTGTGTCTATTATTGACTCTTTCTGATTTCCAGTCTTCAACATATCTGGATACCAGGGCCTACTTGAAACACTCGTAATCCTCGTTTCTCGGATTTATCACAGCTTCCCGGGTTTTTATAGGTGCTGGTAAATCAATGTAGCTGAATACAAGCAGTGGGTCCAATTTGTTAATTCGGAGCTGCATTCTCTTCACTGCAATAAGTGTTCATCCAGATCCCTTTGTAATATACTCCTCCGCTTCCTGGCATATTTTGATCAAGCTGGCCACCACAGTTTCTTCCACATCATACTCATTATATGTTGGCATGTTTTTTGTGTTGAAGCAGCGCTGGTCTCCTTCTTCTTCGTAGGACTTGGGTTTGCCATAGTCGTACTCCAGGAATAAAATGAACTTTATTGTGCCATTTTCCACTAATTCTTCTCTCAGCTATTCAGTAATATTATTCTTAATGGTGCTAGTACTGGCTTCTGCTGCTGCTGTTGCTGTTGAGTGGCATCACGTCTGGCGCCTTCTTTGCTCGTGGGGGTGCCGGGCCTGTACACTTCTTACTGTACTGTACTTTTGTCTTTTATCTATTTAAAGCTATATGATGGAGAGAGTTTAAGAATTGGACACCATAAATACACATTATAAAGTGAATTTTTATTTGAAACCAAGCGGTATTTATTCCGGTGAAGCGGAGACACTGCCGAGAAAGTATAGTTAATACTATGTTACTGAATTTTAATAATCTATTATAATATATAAGGTAATTGGAATGGTTTAAGTGAAGAGGAAAGTTGTGTTTTAAAATATTTTGTTTAAACTGTATTTTGCTAGAATTAATTATTAATATCAACGGAACTGAATTGTTGTTTGAAATATGTAATGTCTCATTGTGACGGGGCTGTGTTGTATGCTATAAATTGTCTGTTATGAATTGTTTAACACTGAATGTTTATTAGAATCAGATTTTGGCACCAAAACAAATTCACTATTGTTTGAGAATATCTCACTTTAATAATTACAATAAATATTGTTTAATTAAACAAATAACAGACACAGAACTAATAATATACTAAGTATTTTGATAGTGGAAATGGTCAAGGAGGGAAATGTATGTTTTGTTTTGCAATCTGTTTAAAGATGCACGTCGCAGAAAGTTAAAGGTCTGGACACTACAAGTGGACTATCTCTTGAAACCATGCTGTATTTCGTCTATGCGTGATGGAGACACTGCCAAGATAGTATAATTAATAACATTTCACTGAATTTAAAGTAACCTATTCAAATATATAATTTATCTAGAATGGTGTAGGAAAATGTTTGTTTTGTTATATTTGGTTTAAAAATGTATTCTGTTAGAATGCAAAATCTACACCAATATAAGTGAAGTGTTATATGAAAATATGAAAAGATTTGTTATGACGGGCGGTGTTGTCTGTTATAAATTGTATAACATTAAAGATGAGTTTTGACACCAATAGAAGTGCATTACAGTTTGAAAACATGTGATTCTCCGCCGCGCTGGCGTGTTAGCGTCATCGCGGCGTAGTATTGTTTAATTGAATCTATAACAGTCACATAACTGACAAGCATATAATGCATCTTGATAATAGATTGGAAATGTCTGTTTGGTTTTTCAATCTGTTTAGGGCTGTATGTTAGAGATAGTTTAAAGCTGATATCACACAAGCAAATTGTTCCCTGAAATTTGTTGTATTTTGTCTCGGAGTGGTGGGTTCACTCCCGAGACGTTATAATTAATATTGTTTTATTGAATTTAAAGTAATATATACCTATTAAAGGGAAAGCTTGTGTGAAGAGGAAAATGTGTGATATTATATATTTTGTTTAAAATCATATTGCTAGAAATAATAATCAATACCAATACAAGTTAAATGTTGTATAAACTATGTTGTTACACATGCAAAGTGTTTTATGAATTGTATACAGATTGTCTAACTCTATATTTTCATTGGAATTGGTTTTGATACCAATATAAGTGGATTGAATGTTATTCACACAAAGTGTTAATGAATTATATATAAATTGTTTAACTCAGTATTTTCATTGGAATTGGTTTCGATACCAATGTAAGTGGATTGAATGTTACACATACAAAGTGTTTATGAATTATGTATTTTATAGAATGAATTCGTCGCGGCGAGGCGGTTGCATCGTCGCAACGGAATAATCAATATTACTTTATTTGAACTTAAAGAAAACATAGAAATAACCAAAATATAAGTTGTTATACTTTGAAATTTATGTAAACAGGGAAATGTATGTCCCCTATTGTAAACTGTTGAAGCCGTATGTCGACTAGAATTTATTACATTGATATAATGTTTGAAATTATGTGATGTCTATGAGAGAGCGATGGATGGATGATGAAAGTGATAGGAGGGAAGGGTAATAGATAGGAATGGGAAAGTATAGTATCACTGAATTCTAATAAAATTAAACAATAATAATAAACAATAGGAAACGCGAAATGTTATGATATAATAAATCGGTCGTTGGGGGACCTCACAGTGAATATAAAAATATATAAGATTGGAGAAGAGACCGACGGTCGGGAGCCCCATGTCAGCTAACAGAGTAATAGAGTATGGCATCGGGCGCAGGCTCTAGACAGAGCAGGTTTACGAGTTCAACACCAACATCGACACCCAAGAACAAAAATCCAGACATATTTGTTAAATCAAGTGTTACAAAAAGGACACCGCCACCAAGTCGAGAAACATCTATGATCAGGGAAACAACTGAATGGGCAGTGGAGATGGAGTCACAGGAAGATGAAATACAAGAGACGAATAAATTAATTAGTGTAAGATCACAAGAGGAAATCGAAAAAAGGAAAAGAGAAGAAGATTCCATGACCCCAGAAGTTAGAAAGAAAGGAAAGATTGAAGAAAATAATAGTGAAACGATAAGAACTACAATTGAAATAATAAGAGAAATAGAAAATATGATCAAAACTAACAAGGGAATACCAAATGAAATAATGGGGAAAATTTCAGATATGCAAGATATAATAATAAAACAAAATAATGAAATAATTAAACTAAAAGCACAGATAGAAGGAATATTTATGGAAAGAGAAAACAATAAAAAATCAATAGGTAGAGAAATAAAACAGAAAGAAGTAGAAAGTGTTTGGAATAAAAATTGGAAAATGGAATCAATAAAAATAATAATTAGACCTGAACAAATAAGTAAAGATGGAAGTAGTGAAACTACTAAAAGGGAACTCATAAATTATACAAAATCTAATGAAAAAAATATACAGATAGATAGAATCACAAAAACCAGCATACAAGCAATTATAATTGATGTTCCTAATGCAGATCAAGCAAATAAGATTGAACAGGAAATAAAGAATAAAAAAATTAAACTTAAATTTGATAGACTGCAAAAAAGAAAACCAAAAATAATTATTTATGACGTAGATATAAAAACTAATAGAGAAGAATTTATAACATAAATATATGAACAAAATTTAATAGATGAAATAGAAGAAGGAGAAAACAAAACTGAAACAAGAATATGCTTTGGAACGAAAAAACAAAATAATAGACGAAACATTGCTAAGTACAAACATATATCAAATAATCAAAAATAAAAACAAAATATACTGTGATTGGGTGGCATATAGGTATAGAGACTTTATTTCCCCAATGAGATGTAGGAAATGTCTGAGATATGGACATACAGAGAAGAGATGCAGAGAAAGAGATGAGATATGTAGTAAATGCAGTACAACAGGACATGATATAAGAAAATGTGAAAAAAATGCAACAAAATGCCTAAACTGTATTCGAAAAAAAAAGCCTGAACAAGAAACAAACCACTTAGCTACTGACAGAAATTGTCCTTGCCATATAATGGCATATGAAATATTAAAGAAAGAAATAGATTTCGGTGGTTGGCAATAACATTAATAACCTCCAAATTTATTAAAATATATGATGAGCCTCAATATTATACAAAATAACTGACAAAATCTAGACTTGTAACAGTAGACTTCACCAATGAGTAAAAGAAAAAGGGTACGACATAGCACTGATCCAGGAACCATACTTATACTGTAATAAATACATAAATCTAGATAATAATTGGCAGATAATTAAGAAAGAAAATGAAAATGTATTAGCAATGTTAATAGTAAGTAAGAAATTTAAAACTTTAAATATACAGCACTTGACAACTAAAGAAATCGCAGTAGCAAGAAAATCAATGAATAGCGAAGAAATAACTCTGATATATGTAAATTTGCCCCCTAATCAAGACATAAAGCATATAATTGATCATTTAAATAAAATTATAAACAAATTGGATAATCGGAAGATAATTATAGGTGGTGACTTTAATGCAAAGTCACACATATGGTACTTTAAAAAACAGGATAGTAGGGGAGAAATAGTTTTAAATTTGATTGAAAAGTACAATTGGACAATTGCTAATAGTGAAGGTAATTTATATACTTATGATTCAATACATGTACAAGAAAACCAAGATATTACATTAACTACAAAAGATTTACATAATAGACTAGAAAACTGGACAGTACAAAGTAGTATAAGCGACCATAACAAGATTTTATTTAAGATAACAATAGAACAGCAGGAAAACAAGATAAATAAAAGACTACATCAATACGTGAAAAAATGGGAGGATGTAAATGAAGAAACAAAAACAGCAATTAACAACCAAATACAACAAGATCAAACAATAGAAGAGGTAATAGATAAATTACAACAATTAATAGTTAATACATGTAAGAGTCAGACAAATATAAGAAATAATAATAACATGAAGCAATTTCAAATAAATTGGTGGTGGGAATATAGTTTAACAATATTAAGAAGAAAAGTTAACAAAAAACATAGGAAATTCAGAGGATGCTTTCAATGTACTGCAAAGTTAATTTATAAAGAAGAATACAAAACAATCAGGAAGCAATACAAAAATCAAATTAAGATTAATATTTATAATAAATTAACCAAATTTATAAGGGAGGAAGCAAAAAAATACCCTTGGAATACAATTGATAAAATTGCAAGAAGGAAATTAAAAAAAAGAACCACTTAGTAGTATTCAAATAGAATATGATTATACAACTACTATTAATGAAACATATCATAAATAAATAGAAAATCTTTTACCAAATATTAATCCACAGGATGATAAAACCGTTAATATAATTATAAACCCGGAAGAAGAAAATATAAATACAGAAGAAATTAGCATTGAAGAAATAGAAGCAGCAGTAAAGAGATGCAGTCTAAAGAAAGCACCAGGTATCGATGAGATTACAATAGAAGTAATAATACAAATATGGGAGGAAATAAAAGAAACTATGTTGGAATTAATTAATGAGTGCTATAATGAAGGGAAATATCACAGACCATGGAAAGTTGGAAAAATTATTTTTGTATATAAAGAGAATAACAAACCAAAAACTGAGATAAATTCCTATAGACCGATATGTTTATTCCCAGTGTTGGGGAAAATTTATGAGAGAATTATATATAATAGAATACAACAACAAATAGAAATAATACTACATAATGATCAATATGGCTTCAGAAAAAACAGATAAATAGAAATGGCAATTAATGAACTACTTAAAACAATAAACAATAGCAAATATATATATATTTTAGGAATATCCATGGACATAAGTAATGCCTTCTCTACCTTAACCTGGCACGACATCAAAGCAAGTATAAATCAATTAAATATTGGATCAAAACCAAAAGAAATACTATGGGACTATTTATATGAAAGAGTAATCGTTATACAAGAAGATAATATAAATATTAAAAGAGAAACAAATAGAGGATGCCCCCAAGGCTCAGTGCTCGGCCCAACTTTTTGGAATTTAGTGATAAATAACGTTATTATATAAAAAAATNTTTATTATAAAAAATAATAATGCAAATACAAAAATAATAGCATTTGCCGACGATTGCATACTTTTGGTAGAAGGTAATACAAGAAAAGAATTGGAAACAAAAGCTAATTACATAATGAATATGACATATAATTGGTTAGAAGGGCACAAATTGAAGTTATCAACAGGCAAGACATTTGCAATTATGTTAAAAGGAAGATTAGATAATAGAGTACCAACCATAAAATATAATAGTATATCAATTAAACATAAGAAAAACATAATGTATTTAGGATTAATGCTGGAAAACAGATGAAATTTTCTGCCACACATTAAATATATAACCGAAAAAGTCAAAACTATATTTACAAGGCTTAAACAATTAATATGGAATATTCAACAGTATAGCTATAGGAACAGATTAATTATACATCAATAACTTTTTTTGAACATTATACAATATGCCGGCTCATGTTTTGGAGGAAGAATAGAAAACACACACATTAGAACTTTAAGAGCGGCACAACGATTCATACTAATAAAACTGGCAAATTTTACCTCAACAATATCATTTCAAGCAATAGTAACCATCAATAAAACAATACCGATAGACTCTAGTATACAGATTAAAATTATAATATACCAATTACTACATGAAGAAAATGAGATTATATACAAAGATGATGTATATAGAAAACAAATGTTAGATGGAGTACCATGGATAACGGTGAATAATAATGAATGCCCTATAGGAATTAAAGAATTAAAAAAATATTTATATGAAACAAGTGTAAATTATTGGCACCAGGTATATAATAATGAAATTAATATAGGGCTAAATATTAAGAAATATATTCACAATATTAATGATTGGTATAATAGCAATAGCAAAATTAAAATACAAACATTAAAAATTCTAACAGGACATTGCCAAATTAAAACCTATCTCAAAAGCATCAGTAATATAGAAGAAGACATCTGCCAATGCTCCCAAGGGATACAAGATCTGGACCATTCATTATACTTTTGTGAACTATTTAATGAAGAAAGATTAAAGTTCATTTATCAGTTAAGACAAAAAAACGAAACATGGTCTCTACAACTATACAATATATATAATAACGAAATAGCCGAATATATCAACGAATTTATTGAGGACATCTATTTAATAGTCAAAACAATGAATGACGATATGAAAACTTAATAACTATAGACTATAGAAGATAGAGATATATAAATAAGAAGTGATGATGGGGATGAAGAGGAGAAGAAAGATCAAAAGGATATGGTTAAGAGGAGGAAGAAATTAGATATGAAGAAGGAGTAGTAATATACAAAAACAAGAAGAAGATTATAAGAAGTAGGTGTTGAGGAGTATGAAGTGAAGAAGAATAAGAAGAGAAATAGGAACAAAAGGAGTAAGAAGAAAGAAACAAACAAAAAGAGAAAGAAATAAGAACATGAAGAAGAGGAATAGAAGATGAAGTTGTTGAGGAAGACGATTAAGAGAAGAAGAAGCAGAACAAAACAAAAAAGTATAAGGAAAAAAGGTGATTAAAAAGATGAAAGGTTTTGAAGAATGATAAAAGAAGAAAGGATTATAAAAAGAAGATAAAGAATCCATAAGAAAGAAAAAGATGAAAATTAAGAAGAAGAATAGGAAGGTGTGGAATAAAGGGAAAAGAATAGGAAAATAAGAAGAAGAAAACTTGAAAACTTTAAAGTAAAGATTTAAATGAAGAAGAACTAAAGATGGTCGAAATATTAACTGATTGAAAGAAGGATATAAGAAGAAGATATTGCGTGATAATTAAAGAAGATGAAGATACTATAAGAAAGAAGTAGATGACGAAGACGAAGAAGAAGGGGAGGAAACAAGAAAGAATAGGAAGACGAAGAGGGAATGAAGAAGAAGAAGACTCTAGATAAAGATCAGGCATCCCGACGAATATGGGTATTATAGGAAGTAGCTGTTGAGGAGGATGAATTGAAGAATAAGACGAGAAATAGGAACATAGGAGGAAGGAATAAAAATATACAAATAATGGAAAAAAATAAGAATGTGGAGAAGAAGGATAGAAGAAGTTGTTAAGGAAGAGGATGAAGCGAAGAATAAGAAAAAAACAAGAATAAGAAGTAAGATGGTCAAAAAGATAAAAGGATATGAAGAATGATAAAAGAAGAAAGGATAATAAAAAGAAGATGAAGAATCTATAAAAAGAAAAAGATGAAGAAGAAAAAGAAGAGGAACGTGAGGAATTAAGGAAAAAGAGAAGGGAAGGAAGAAGAAGATTCCCAAGCCCAATAAGATTCCTTGGCAGGGGAAGTAGCATGAATGATTATAATGAATAGAAAATGAATAATCAAAAACCTCGGATGGCCTTTGGCTAAGAGAGGTGAGGTGGAAATGAAAATTGTATTATTGTACTCCTTTAGCTTCTCCGCTCACGAATATTCCTCACAGGCAAAATTCTTCTTCGCCGAGTTGAACTTGCACCCCTTTTCATGTCCTTACCAGCTGCTTTCTGCTGCACTGTACCATTACAACTCCTCCTCAAGTGATACTCCAAGTTGTCCTTACGCCCAATCTGAGTCCTGCAATTCTTGCAGACTTGCTCCACTTCTTTGTGCAGATTATGGATGCATGACCTCTCGTGCCTCAATCCATAGCAGCTAATGGCAAAATACTTACTGCAAAAACCACATTGTTAACCTAGCAGCGGCGTGGAACTTAACCCAGATACAATAGGAGGAGAAGTAAGTTGGAAAACTCCCGAAGTTCCCACGTCGACACGGCCACTATCCATGCTGTAGCCTTTAACAAAAAAAACCTGCAACAGATGGGAACGAATATGACTAATGCAGTCATGACAAGTTATCTACAATTGTTCAAAAAAATGTCTTGCTAGTGAAGCTAAATTGTTCAACAAAATTGCAAAAAAATTGAGAATGATTCGCATCACCCATAACACACTTATTTATCGGAAACAACACGAAAACAGGGTTTCGCGAAAAAATTGTGACAAATATACCCTATATGAAGCATCGAGTGGTAGTAATTCAACTCCCCCGAATATCACTGGGGTTGCATTACAGGGTATGAGTTTTTTAATTGCAAATGGGAACAGAGGTAAAAAATGGTATCATTGGATAAATAGTCTGAAAGGAAACCACATTTACAAATACAGTTGTTTTCTGATGTACGCAGTTTATGCGCAACAAAGAAATCATGTAAGCATATGGTTTGGATATGCATAATTTATGTACAATGAAAATGAACAAAAACTATAATTATTCTTACTACTATAAAAAATAAATCAACCAAATAATTTGTTTTTCTGGTGTGCATACCTAGTTTACATACAATCAAAAGGACGTCGGGTGTACTTAAATACCGGAATGGAGTGAGAGAACCATTGTTCATTAGGAAAAATTAACACTCATTCGCACACATCACCCTACATAAGTGTTCGAAACGTCGACCACCCTGTGTCAGACACGACTCAGCTCTCTTCTAACATTGGCAGTTGCTCGGCGGACCTCAGCACAGCTGAGAGATCCATATGTTGCTCTGATTCTGTCTTTCATGACTTCCCTCGTTGTTGGACTAACGTAGTAGACAATGTCTTTAATCCCAAAAAAGAAATCATTTGGGGACAAGTCTGGAGAATGTGGTGGCTATGCTACTGGACCCATTCGTCCAATACACCATCTGGGGAATAACATGGAAAAGTGAGCAGGACAGCCATCCTGTTGAAACCTTAGTGTTAATTGCGGAGCGATATAAAATTATCTTTACGAAATCTACACAAGCTGCACCATTCAATTGCCCTTCAAAAAATATGGTCCTATGACACGATGTCCGAGAAAGACCCGCCGCGTTTTAAGGCTCCACACATGCTGGTTATCCACTTTATGGAGCCAATGTGGGTTGACTGCAGACCAGTAATGGACATAATGTATGTTAACGTCACCATTACTCTTGAATGTTGCCTCATCAGTTCACAAAATGCTGCGATGAAAACCACCGTCCTTTTTCAGGCATCAGTTGAAGTAATCAATGCTCTTAGGAAAGTCATTATTTCTAAGTTATTGATACAGCTATAAATGAATCATGAGGACTAACAACCATGGCAGCAAGTACATCAACGGCCCTCTCGTCTCTCACAGGTTGTCTAATGCGACGACGTTTGTTGCGAATCGGTTGCACTAGCCTGGTTGTGCACACGCGACATGAAATACTCTGGAAGACATTGTACGAGTGATGGACCGGCTGTGGGTATCTCTCTGCGTACAAACGGGCAGCAGCCCTGCAGTTCTGACGACATTCCCCTAGTATCGACAACATGTCAAATGCTTCTTCGTTTGCAAACGGCATTCCATTCAGAAAGCAACACCACAGACAGACAATGTCTGACACTGAAACCACACACGCGTTAATGGTTGCTATGTAAACAGAATGACTGTCTGAGTGAAAGAACTTTCGATTGTAAGTTAACTTGCATGCATAACCTGCAGTGCCTGTAAGAGATAGATGGCATATCTGCTTACTGCGAAGTGCTGCATTGTTCACCGCATTTGCACGGAATCAGTCTAATACCTACTGCACGAGTCCACGCAGTAATGCACACAAGTCACTGCTTGTATCAAAGCTAGTTTCACACTCCAACCGGAAATACCGTAATGACGCACATTATGTATCTTACGTACATAATTTACGCAGAACCAGTGATAAGTAGATAAACGTAACTGTAATTATTAGACTATTTCCGAACAAAATCGGAGAATAAGGCAGCACTAAGCAGCAAGCAGATAAGCCATCTACCACTTCCAGGAACTGCAGGTTTTGCATGCAAGATAACTGACAATTGAAATTTTTTTATTCAGACAGTGATTCGTTTTACATTGCATGAAAGAGAGAATCAGAGCAGCATGTGGGTCTCTCATCAGCTGACGAAACAGAATGGGTACTCGGACATGCAGATGACAAGCGCAGATATCAGAGTGAGAGATTTAGAGGCGCTCCAGCCTTTAAATATCCAAGTCAACTGGTGGGAAGGCGCAGAGTGGTTTAAGCAATGTAGTACCTGCACAGTAGGGGTCACCATGGAAGACTTCCCCTTCCTCCTCACAACAATCAAAGTATGTAGTGTTGGTGTGCCATATAAGGTAACGTTTTTGGTCAAGCCTTTTCATCGGCCGAGTGTAAGGGGCCATTGTAGAAGCAGTAACCGATCTAGCAACTTTGCCAGACGCTTGTTGTCTTATATAGGCGCTGCCGACCGCATGGCGTTACTCTGGTTCCACACCTCTGTTATTTGCATACGCACGCATATACCAGTTTTTTTTGGCTCTCCAGTGTAATTTTCAGAATTTCAGGAATTCTATCAGTTATCGTCTCAGAGAAAAGTTCACAGTTTAAGTATAATTTTTTCAAAAATGGGTTTTTCACTTATGGTATCTAACATATAACCATCACAAATTACTATCAATAGCCGTCACATGCGGAGCGCTTCAACAGGAATCTCTGTTTAGCACTTATAGCTTTTCATGCTGACAGCCATGATAGGTGGGATCAAGAAATTGAATGGTTACAAATTGCATTTAATTATGCGCACAATGAGCAACACAAGTAAACCCCTTTCGAACTCATGTTCGCTTACAAACCAAATACACCTCTTTCCAATTTTTTGTCACTAGCTGATAATTTACCTGATGATCTAAAGGACATCAAGGAGATCTGAAAATTATCTCGTGATAACTTGAAGCTGTTACATGGCAAATCCAAGAAAATATTCGATAAGGATCGTAGACAGAACATCCTCTTACGTAATGTATTATATACACCTGCAGCTTACTAAGGTAAACTTAGCTAAGTAAAACAAAATTGGCTAGCGAATGATAGTTAAATGATCAAAGTTATTTTTTAAATATCCTAGGTACTATTTCATAAGTTAGTATGAAATAAGCTACTGCGATATAAGTTTATTTTTAAGAGTGCACACGTCTTTATTGTCATCAGGCTTGTTTTAAAAGCAGCGCAATTTAATTCTAAGCATGTATTATGTAATATATGTAAAATGATTTCAAGTGATTACCATAAGAGATATGTCTTGTTTTCTGTTCTTGTGTGTGTTTATTATACTTTTGTATTTGCTAAGCTCTAAGCTACTAATAAATTTGTATAGAGTGTTTTGAACTTTGACACGTACGGTATTTAGAGTAACTAAATTGTTTTCTAGTAATAAGTATGGAGAGAAACACCTTCGCTTCCATTTTCGGAAGGGGAGTCTGTGCCATTTTTAAAAACAATTTTAAAAGTTTTCCCTTATATTACAATGTGAATACTTTTAACGAATTTAATTAAATTAAATTATTTATTTGTGGATTACATTTTATAGCATTTTGATTTCATTGATTTTAAGAGAGATGATTACTTATCTTGTGGGATTTAATTCATTTGAATATATTGAGGGCCAATCTACAATCACATTTTACCGGCCTCGTCTCCTCGAAGGAATTTCACTTCAAACAAGTTTCCGACGTATTTCTGTGCAACTTAACTGAAGATGTACTTTCTTACAGGATGTGTATTTTAATACTTTGCATATTTTATCTTTACTTCTCTATCTAGCGACAATTTTTTTGTGCAGTGTCCTTCAAGCTCAGTTAATTTTCTTCTCGCATAAATTCTTTTCACGTTGTTACCAAGAGCGGAAAATCTGCCATTTGGTAAGCCTATACAATCTAGTGACTAGCACCCGAAGCTTAGCCGTGCGCATCTTTGAGCAGTCAGATCATATCGAGCAGGCTTTCTTTATCTTACCGGCTAGCTGTAATCCACTTTCGCCCCAGTGCGCAAGACCTTGGGGATTTAATTTTGATGGAGATGTAGTTTCAACAAGGCATATCTACATTTTTATAGTTAAGTTCTGCCATCAACATAGTTTGTTTTAGTTTTCTATGTCTCATTAAAGTATTATCTACTTCTGTAATGGGTAATTGTTGCTCTGCTGTTTTCCTGACCCCCGTTTCACAGTGACAGTATTTTCCATTAATTCTTGCCCGACCTTTACAGAGGTCGCAGTATTGCTGTATCGCAGTATCGTCGTATCGCGGTACGGCAGAGTCACCGCAAGCAGAGTAGCAGTTCCCGTTACTGCACTACCAAGGCATAGTTTAAGGAAGACTGCAGGCTCATAGTCCTACACTAGCTGTAATGTAGTACTCGTAACTCCCGTCCCATTCATCAAGGAACGGCTATGGCAGCTTCTGTTTCCTAGTCTACGCCTACAATCTCTTCTCACTTTACATTGATTGAACCCACATATTGCGAACTTTCAACATTTAAAATGAACCTCATCCATTAACAAGGAAAGCATACTCCAAAATGAAGATTCCGCAAGAACATACAACATCAAACGATCTCTTTCCTGCTCTACAATATATTTTGTACCTTATAAAATATTAATGTCCCGGAATTTAAAAACAGCATATTTATGCAATAACATCTCTTGTAAGAGGCTTCCTATATCATGCAATTTAAATATTGTTTTCTTCATATCTTTCATTTTCTTATGCAAGAGATACTAATTTTTCCTTTTTTTATTTTATTAAAATTTATCAGATGTAAATTTCCTTACAATTCATGGAATTATTTATTTCACTCTCCTCTGAAATGTGTATGATTTGTAATAAATTTGCTTTCATTATTTATTTATTATTGTTGTCCATTTATAACCGGGATGCATATGTATTAATAATTAATCTTTTTTGGTAGCTGTAGTTATTAAGTAAATACTAAACATTTTCTGGACTACGTTAGTTTTACGATAGATTTTCTGAACTGTGGTAGGTTAGTTTTCTATGGAATGTGATGGTTTAGGTTTTGTGGTCTGTGTTAGATTACAATATGTTAGGTTATATTAGATTTTTTTAACTGTGTTTAGTTTGCCTAAAGGATGGCGTATGTTGACATGGAATACCTATAAAAATTATTCTTAGACCTGCAAGAGCAGGAAGAAAATTTAGTAAGACCGACATTAGTTGTTAGTTTTACACAAGCAAAAACATTATGTCTAATGTGATAAGTAAAATTAATAAGCTATAAATATTGTGACCTAAAGCATAAAGCAATGTACATCAGCTTGCCAGGTGGTTAAATCGGATTGTCTACATAAAGTGATAAATTATATCAAAGATTGGTGGATATGGAATGAAAGAGCATGAATAAAATCTAAGATGATGGCAAGAAACAAGATGGTTGTCAGAAGCAATATGGTACCTGGAAACAAGATGATAGAAGTGATGCAAGTGATCCATGATGACAGTTGGAAATAAGATCGTAGCCAGAAACAAGTTGGTTTCGATGTCATAATTTAACATGATAGTAGTGCATCAATCCAAGCTGGCTGTCAGAAATAAAGTAGTGTCCGGAAACAAGATGGGGCGGGGAACGAAATGATGGTGGTAAAACACCTCCAAGATGGCGACAGTGATGTAATCTAACATGGTGGAAACCAGCTCTTGGGCTCCTGAGTATAGCGCCTCGCCTTGGATCGGCTAAATATTTCTACTGTAGAACTTATTTTTGTGTGAAATGTTAAATTTATTGCTCTATAATTCTTGACGCACAAGAGTTAGATTTTCCATATTTTTTTGTTCGCGCAATTTTACATTCACGTCATTTAAGTGGGAGCCATAAGTGTTTCTGATCGTCACTACAGTAAAAATTATGGATTTGAAACTAGATGGGAATCTGCATTCTGATTTTGATAAATGTATGTCATAGAGTTCCAATAATAAGTAAAAGCATGCTTAATAAGAGTGCTTAGGGATTAACACGTTGTTTAAGCTTGTTAGCGTTTAATGAAGTACTTATCATCTGAATTAGATGCTTCTTTTTTAAATGGTTCAATAATGGATGACAACTACGTTTATTAAATCATACAATTGCATAATGAAAAGAATTTGCTTATTCATGACTGAGTTAGTTATGCAAGATATGAATTGATGACTACATCGCAGATAATTGAAAATTGCCAGCAACTCTGCTTATAAATTGCCCTACTATAATCTTATGCGGTTCTGACTTGGACTGCAATGTTTAATGTTTCATGTGAATAACCCGGTTGGTTGCATTATGAAAAGCAATTATGCCTTTAATTTGACATGAGTCGGTGATCATACTTTGCTTATAGAATGACTTGAATCGAAGTGTGCACAGTCCTGGATTTAGTCATTCTTTTAACAATATACATGGTAAACATGGCGTAACTAAAATATCAAGTATCACATATATGCCAAGAAAGAAAATATGATATCGAGCGAGTGTGATTAATGTGGCACAATGAGTAAACTACATGCTGTGATATCATAAAAGATTCTTGATTGAAAAAAATTCCAAATATATGCTAATTTCCATAGGTTATTTACAAATTATTCGATATATTCCTAAAAAATTAATTACAATTTTAATATGTGATTTATAAATAATATTTCGGGACGCATGGTATAGGTGTCGGCTTTATAACATCTCTTATATAGAGTATGGGCAGGTAATTTGTATTTATTAACCCGCAGCAATGTGAATAGCCAAAACAATTACGAATTTTGTATTTTTGTAAACAGGTTGAATTTTAATACCTGAAAATTTATGCGTCTATGGCAAAATAATAGAAATTTTACTCCATTTCTAAGAAACACACATACTGCCTACAATTCCACATGATATGAAAAAGAAGTATATTTTTATTCGATTTGTTCATTTAATTGATATATATTTCCACTAAATTCAGTTCGTGGTCACTCGTGATTAAATTTCGATGATCATAGAATGCAATGCACAGTAACCTTAACCATGCCTTTGCAATACCTGTGACTACAAGGACAATTAAGAAAATAATATAAAATGAGATGGAATTATCGTTAGTGCAACAAAATATGGTGTTAGTCCTACTCATTTTTGAAAACGTCGAAAACATATGAGCTCAGTAAATAGAATATGGTACCGATATAGCTGTATGCAGGTGACAGAATAAGTAATTAATGGCATATTTGAATTGGTCTCGAAAATGTTCACTGGATGATATGTACCATAATAGGTGTCTCTAAATTTTGATTTTAAAAAATGTATATTTGTTTGCAACAATTTATTTATGAACTTATACTACTAGAACATTGTTGCAGCTTCCATTTTCCGATTTTCGCCGTACTTCAACCACGTACATGTGCATGAGGTGTTTCGGGTGAAAATATTACAGTATATTTAAGACTAAGCATAATCGTGTTTGTATATTTAGGATTGTTCAACATTGTGAACACACGGGTGCAATGAAAATAAAATTATAATATATTCATACAAACTTTAGCAATTTTCAAATGAAATTAAAGTAGTTTTCTCACGATTAAGGGATATTTTAAGGAAATTTTGGGAAATTTTGAAGCCTTTAGGAAGACCATGAACAGAAAACAAAAAATTGGACAAATGATATCGGCGAATGGCTTGGGTTATAGGTACAGCCAATATAGCCACCATGACATCACATCAGAGGTGTGACAATCCATTATGTACGATGGCTCCAGAGCTGGCTGAGAATCCAGCAACCATTGCCTAAGAATAAGTAAACTTTCACTACTGCTGGGATAAAGAATTAAATTTTCAATTTCAGGTCACATTTTCAAACATAGTACTCTTAATATATCAGTGCATTTAGTGAAAAGAATAAGAAGTGCTGCCATGCTAAGAAACGTTCAAATCGTTTTTAAGTTCCGGGTATGTAACATAACACAAAAATTTTGGTGAGACAGCCACTTTTAAATCAATCCATTTATTATTGAAGAATAATTCGTGCTAAGAAAAAAGGGTTATGAAAAAGCGTGTTTTGTGATTGTGATATGTATATATAGCATAATATGTTTGGCTGTAATATGTCTTAGTGGTTCCGTTGATATTGCATATACACCTAAATATTTATATGGCTAACTATATAGAAGTAGTATTTTAACTACAAAACATTTTTTTTGTTGGGTTACATTAGCACTTAGCCCAAAATGAATGCAGAATTTAATTAAAACCGTATGACTAGTTGCCAATATAAAAAATAACTTGATTTTTCTGGTGATACCTTTATAAAAATTACAGATTAATAAGGGTATTTGTTTTTTAAGGCAGTACTTAAGATTTGTTTGAAGTCGGTCAAATTGTTTTTGACATATAGCATAGCAACTAAACCTTTTGAATTGGTTGGCTTTTTAAAATAAGCACATGTTATTGTCGAATACCATTAAAATTTGGTGCTTAACCTAAAGCCATGTTACTCTAGAGACGTCCACAATTGATTACAATCTTTAAATGAATCCCTATTCCAACTTATTAAATCAATAATTTAAGATAAATATAATCTTACATTTTAGACGGAGTTCTTGCCTGAAATATTTTTATTAATTTCTGCGTTATTAAATCAGTAACGGCTAAATGTATATTTTTTTCTACAATTATTATACGTAAACCTGTCTTAATTTTAATGTTATTTTTTTTAAAAGGCCTTCATCTTCTAGTGGCGATAGTATTGTCCGCCTGCCTGCGAAGAGCAATTCCAAAAACAATTGTGCAATAACGCCAACTCCACGATACCTTTGGATAAGACTAGCGCTCTTTGAAAAACAGCTGGCCAAAATCATAGACTTCTTGGTTCTAAACAGCAGGTAAGAATAAATAATTTACATTGTTATTTAAAAGGTTATTCGTCTTTGTGGTTGTGGACATTTCCCTATTTGGGACCACATTCTGCACAAAAGAATCAACCCACATAACAGTTTAACTGAGAAATTAGCAGCCCATGTTGACTTAATATAAATAATTGGGAGATTAAAGTTGACTGCTAATAATCACTGGTACAGCTCTTATACTGTACTTATATTTTGATATCCAAATTTAGGTGAATAATGTTCACTTTTAATAAGAATATATTAATTTTGGGTGGGTTGGTTCCTTTATACAGTACGGAAAATAGTATGTAATTTTTTTAGTAAGATGAACCAATCCAAATTATTAATGTATTTGGATCTTCTAACAATATATATATAAAACTTTGATAAATAAGATATATAATTATATATATAAAACTGTATTTTTTATAGTAAAAGAAACGGTAACTCTTTAACCTCATATTTAAATGCAGATTAAACTAATACAACAAAAATAACAAAATAAAACAGATTGTCTCTAGTTTAAAAGCAAAATTACGTCATATCAATATATCTCATATCAACATATGGATCACCTGTCAAAAGATCAGTATCATCCTCCACGTGTGCAGCTCCAAAAAAATGCACATTAGAAGTAAAACAATATTCAACAAAAAGAACAATATTTAATGGTACCTTTTTGCACAATATAAATCTGACAAATAACTTTTAGTATTTTTATAAAAATATACATTGTGCAGCAAAATGTGGTTTTAGGTTTGTTCTTTTCTGCAGAATTTGAAATTGGATACGACGATTCTATTAACATATTTGGCTCAATTAATTCAAATTTTTGTGTTGGTTCTTTCTCTGTTCATCTAGCAATTTATTTATGGTAGTTGTTTAATTAATAAAAAACTACACTATTTTTTTGTGTTCGTCTCCTGTAATTAGTATGTGTATTAAACATGCATTCCTTGCGAAAGTTAGGCTTATGATTTCACCCAAATACCTATTTGGATATATGTCTGCTCCACCCACTCCCAATATTTTTTTAATTCCAGAACAGATTGTAATGAAATGTTGTAGGAATGTGTTGCCACTAATGACAATCACGACGCTGCTAGTATTTATAAAACTCTGCGAGTGCGAACTTCTGCGATTAAATGTATCAATATGGTTGGTTATGCATTCGGATATGTAGCCAACCGAAATTGCACCAGCTCCATGCGCGCGCGTCTATAGACTGTCACGGTCAGGTCTGCAGCTGCGTGACAACAGTACGACCCGGCATTCATGTGATAACTCTAATGCTGTGCGGGCGTATTCTTCCTCCCCACTCCACTTCATTTCCCTTCCGTCGTCACAACATGCGTTTAAGACAAAGGTAAATGTAAAGAGTGGTATTTACCAGTACATGGTTATTACTTACCCAAATTGGGGTTATTATGCGGTTGTACTGCACACTTTGTATTTTGGGGTCGCCGTGGTGTAATGGTTAGACTACTCGCCTCCCATCTACGTGAAATGGGTTCGATTCCCTGCGGGGTCGCTCCCAGATTTTCAAATGTGGGAATAGTGCCGTACGATGCCGCTGTTCGGCGGGTTTTCTTGGAGATCTCCCATTTCCCCCGCCTCTTAATTCTGGCGCTGCTTCGTACTCATCTCAATCACCCTCATTGGTAATCAAGACCTCGCTGTTAAGAGCCGCCCAAATCTCTTCACTTACTCAATCACTTTGTAGTTTCGAATAGTGAATTTAGAAATAGAGCCCAAATATGGCAGCGTGTGACGATAAACATTTATGTGCCAC
Source organism: Clitarchus hookeri (assembly GCA_002778355.1). Lineage (NCBI taxonomy): Eukaryota > Metazoa > Arthropoda > Insecta > Phasmatodea > Phasmatidae > Clitarchus > Clitarchus hookeri. Next base: position 1,472,100 of record NQII01000057.1, on the reverse strand, counting down.
CTGCAAAAAATTGTGTAATAAACAGATTCAGATTTTCTGGGTGACGAATTGTGTGAAACTTGTTTTAATGAAAGTCGTGTACATGATAATAAAGAAAAGCTTAAAATGATTCAAGAAATCGACGACCCTGTGAAGTGTTATGATATCCCTGAAACTCTAGAGAAGTTATGTTATTGGAAACTCGGAATATGTAAATTTACCTGACCACACGACTAATTTATTAAAAAATCCAAAAGAAGTTGTATAAGACAATTTATAAGTAAATAGGAAGTTGGAAATTATATGTAACTCAAATACGAACAAGGACTATAAACATCATTCCCCACCTGAAGCATAGATTACACTGGACGAGTTCACTCGCTACTCGACGGGGAGTAAAGAAGCGCGCTAGCGAATCATGTTGCATCTATCTCAGGTGTGTCGATTACACACAGCTAGTAAACTCGCTTACGCGCCAATGAGATGCGTGCATGGTAGATTGATGAGTCAGAAACTTTCACAGCAAACCGCAAATTCCGACCAGCCAACCAGTCATACAGACTGACTATTCCTAGCAGGCCACAAAAAGGGGCCTTACCGAAAAACACTACTAGCAGACCAGAAAACCATAAAGACAATCATACTGGTTGACCAGGCCAACGAAGAAGACCAGCCAAACATACCAACCATAAATACTAACAAACGACTGACTCCTGCAGACTGACTGTGCAAACCAACTCCTGCAAACTGAGTTCTTCAAACTGACTCCTGCAGACGGACTCTTGCAGATTGACTCCTGGAAACTGATTCCTGCCAACTTACTTCTACAGACAGACACCTGCAGACTGACTCCTCCTCTTCCTCCTTTTCCTTTTATTCCTCCACATCATCAATCCTCCTCCTCTTCCTCCTTTTCCTTTTATTCCTCCACATCATCAATCCTCCTCCTCATCATCAATCCTCCTCATCATCAATCCTCCTCATCATCAATCCTCCTCATCATCAATCCTCTTCCTCATCATCAATCCTCCTCCTCATCATCAATCCTCCTCCTCATCATCAATCCTCCTCATCATCAATCCTCCTCCTCATCATCAATCATCCTCCTCATCATCAATCCTCCTCCTCATCATCAATCCTCCTCCTCATCATCAATCCTCCTCCTCATCATCAATCCTCCTCATCATCAATCCTCCTCATCATCAATCCTCTTCCTCATCATCAATCCTCCTCCTCATCATCAATCCTCCTCCTCATCATCAATCCTCCTCATCATCAATCCTCCTCATCATCAATCCTCTTCAGCAATCCTCAGCAATCCTCTGAAATCCTCAGCATTGCTCACCAATCCTCACCAATCCTCCTCAAAAATCCTCAGTAATCCAACTCCTCGTCAATCCTTCTCCTCCTCAGCAATCCTCCTCCTCCTCAGCAATCCTCCTCCTCAGCAATCCTCCTCCTCAGCAATCCTCCTCCTCAGCAATCCTCAGCAATCTTCAGCAATTCTCCTCAGGAATTCTCATCAATTCCTTGCATTTCTCCTCTGCAATCCTCAGCAGCAATCCTTACCAATCCTCGCCAATCCACACCAATCCTTACCAACACTCAGCAATCCTCCTTTGTAATACTCACCAATACTTTGATCAAACCCTCGATGGATCCTTCGATCAATCCTTCTATTTTTATGTATGTTTCCTCCCATACGTATAAAAATTATAATCACCTGCTAACTATTTTCTAATTTGTACATGTCGGCAGAACATTTTTTTTGTATGCAGTCCACTATCAATACAATTTGTATATATAAAGTCTTCATTAATAATCTGTATGCACATATTTACTTTAATAGTTTAGTGTTCATATCACAATTTTATGTTATTATGGAAAGAAAGGATTCGACACACAAAATAAAGAAAAATAAATTATTTTACAAAAAAAATGTTTTTTAATTACAATTTCAGAAGAAAGCTATTCATCACATCATGACACATAACCCCTAATATTCTATTCACTAATGACGGCAAATATCTTGTTAATGTGCAATAAAACTTGACTGTGTTGCAAAGCAATCAAATGTCTTAGTCTATAAGCATTTTATTTTGATCTTCGGTAAATATGTAGCCAGTATTCTCAGTGCCTTTTGCCCATGTACGACGAAAAGTTATAAGGGCAATTAAATATATATCGACTTCCGACAACATAGAAATTTCCCGTGTCCTTGGCACAAATAATATGAACAAAATACCACAAACACATAACAATCAAAGTGGCATAATATGAGAAAAAAATTATCGAAGGACCTGGACAAAATATAAAGAAAAGGAAGCGATACACACAAAAAATCAAATATGCTTTAAAAAGGCCAATGACCATGCAACCAGGTCTAGCATACAAAAATTAATGGGATGTGCTTATAAATAATCATGTTAGGTGGTCGTACATGGCACAAAGAAAGATAAACAAATAAAATGTAAATAAAAGACTTACTCTTATATTTAAAAACATATATTGACACAGAGGATGTCATAATAGTCTAAAAATAATATGACGGGAGCTGTAGTTATGCATGTTACTATGTTTTTTAAATTTATTTATTCTGTCTTTTTAAAAACCTAATTAAAGAACTGTCATAAAAAATGAAATATATATATTATGTATAATTTGGAATGAATGAACGACAATTTTAAGTTTCCATTTCAGAGAGATACAATGAGACAAATTTTAGTCCTAAAAAATCGTAGGACGGAAGGAATAATAAATTAGCTATTATAATACAGTATAATTAAAACTTTAAAACAAAATACTAAACGGATTAAAAGTGTCTATTATGACTCAAACAGATAGGCCTTTTGGCACTATTTAAATGAAATTAAGTAAGTAATATAAATGTATTTAAAAAACCTGGGATGCACCCCTAACAACTAATGCTGACAATTTGTTATAAATTAAAACAAATTCAATACAATTAAAATTAATAGAATTACGAAATACGTGAAGTCTAACTACGTGCGAGCAAATTGAAAATACGTAATAAATATTCACACATGTGAAATAAAAAAAAATTATTTAACTTTCAAAAGCTAATTTTATAGTCCTTGGTAAAGTCCTATTGTAACTTAGCGGTCCTGATATCTAGCACGTCGCAATTGTGACCCAGTGATGCGTGGATGGTTTCGCAAACATCTCCCTGGAGACCGGGGAATCGGAGATGAATGCACATAGTTCCACCAGTAAACCATACTCTCAAAAGTCTACGAGTCAGGAAGCCGGCCGGGAAAAGGAGACAAACCGGGACCCTAAAAAACAGTAAGGTATTCAAATACTGAGTCCAGGAATCCAGGAACGTGAACCTTCACTAGAGACAAATAAACCGCAAAAATTAATAAACAAATACTACCTCGTGCGTGACGGAAAACAAGCGAAGCAACTGTATTCTTACTCACCAAAGAGGAAGAACAGAAAATATCCAATCTACATGCTGGTGCAACTTACCAAACAAACACCAACACAAACACACGCCACAGAAAATGTAAAAAAAAAAAAAAAATTGGAAACTACATTGCCACAACCGCAATGAAACTATAAACTAAAACAGAACTTCAAGTTCCGAAGAAGACAGCCACCAGAGCACAGTAGAGATGTGCAACGAGCTAGTTTGGTCACCTAACTTATACTATTCCTTGACGTTGACACGAAAGAGCAGTATTTTCAGGAGAATTCAAGTACTCTAAAATTGTACAGTTAAACACGTTCATGAAAAATTCTTTAGTCTTAAAGGCCGTATTTGGTCTTTCGAACACTCGTAAGTTCAGACCGTCCGGGCTATTATGATATATGAACGAGCAGACTGTCTAGCTCTAACGCTTTCTCACGTCACTTATAACTGCGACAGTGTTGCCAAGCTGTAGCCACACTATTGCTATACAGAATAATGTAACGTGAGTGTTGTGATATCTCACTAATCGTAAGTGGATATTGTCTTACGTATTAACGGGACATAACTGAATGGTTTCCGAAAAAAGTGCAGACATTTATATAATGATAAAAAAGGAACTTACGAAGTAGACGGGACTAAGAAAGTGGGGCGAAGTGACGTTGAGACAAATTTCCAGTAATAAGAGGTGCATCGTCGAAAATCCCTGTCGACTTTGTTCAATATCGTATTTGTGAGGCAGTGCGTCGATGCAAAGCGGATTCAGGTACAATAAATCCAAAGCGACATTCGTGCCGTGGATACAACGCAGCAGCCGATTCCTCTCCTTGTGTACCTGTTGCTGTGAAGTCAAGTGTACTGGAGAAACGTGTGATGATGTGTGGAAAATACCGATAACAGTCTTTTATTTGTTGAAGGCGAGGGTTTTGTCGGACTAGCACAGGAACTTGTCAATTTAGGAGCAACCTATGGGCAAATTTCCGCAAAAGACGTGTTACCCCATTGCAGCATGGTAGCAAGGCGTGTTGAGTACTTTTAAAAGGCGAGATAATTACTAAAGCAATATCTGCTGCGGAGCAAAGGCTTGTTCAACGACAAGTGACCTGCGGAATGACGATTTTAAGAATTTCTATTATCTGACGGTTAACGAACGCTAAATTTATCAACAATAAAAACTAAAAACAACGCGCAAATGATGACAAAGTTTCCGGATGTGTGAAAGAGCGAAGAAAACATCCGCAAAATACTTCGAGACAAATCAGAGGACCTCGGGATTAACAAAGACGGGTTACCGAACATGTTGTTTTGTTAGCGCAAGGTAGGCAGGCCCCTTAAGTTGTGTTATTTGTGTCACCTGCACGCCAAACATAGCAATTTATTGACGTCTGAATTGATAATAAGGCTCATGTAAAGTCACTTGGTGAAAATACGATGCTTTTTTTTCGTTACTCGAACTTATGCTGGTCATTGCTATCTTAAAAAATACTTTAATGTGTAAACGATGCCATATTTAATCCATAATCTATTTGCTGCTTCTGAAAATTTAAGAGATTTGTTAGCAGTGAATAGATCATTTCAGAAAGGAATCTTCTTACGGCTGTAAGAAATTAAAACTGGACAAATAGCCTAGTACATATGTAAAACAATGTATACAGCACGGGCTCAATAGTAACCATTTATCAGTACTCACTGGGTGGACACGATCTCTCTTGCGTGAAATTTCACGAACACCTCTCTTTTATTAATTTATTTCAACATGAAACCAATGTATTGCTGATATTAATTGTTTCTACCCAAAAGTAGACAAACTACCTCAAAAAGAAGAAACTACTTCCATTACGTATGTGATTAATATTTACAATGCATGTTTTTGCTGCAAAGGTATGCAATTAATTTTCAGGGAATCACAAAACTAAACAAGGCACATATGAATCTGTATTTTATGCTGGCAAGTATTGTAATTCCAGCGCCCAGCGCCTTCCCTAGCGAAAGCGAGTCCAAGAACTTCAGGTTGGCCTTTCCCTTCCCTTCCAAATTAGTTAATCACCCCTTCCCACAACGCAATCACCTTTCGAACAATATGTTCTGCTCTCGAGCGCCCGCGCCTCGCTCCTAACATTCTCTTGAGAAAACATTTTACATATTAAATATAAAAATGTTTGAATGTGTAAATTTTATCGGGAAATATATAACTCATAACCAGACGACTGCTAATCGTTAAATATTTTTTAATAAATAAAAATTATTCTTTTTTTATTTGGGCACGAGGCCCTGTTCGGACGCACCTGTCGCACAACCCTAAGGATGTCCCGGCCGGCACTTAACGGTGATTCCTGAAGATGACAGGCCTAAGACCTACACCACCGTCTGCAGCTTGTGTGTAAATATATTTCGGTAAGGCGGCATCTTAGTGGGACCAAAGGTACTTAAAAGGCTAACTTCGCCTCCTTAACGAAGATGTGTATGTTTAGCGAGTTACAGATTGAAAAGGTTACAGGCAATCCAGATGCTCAGGGGGATTCATATATCCAGCAGAGCTGTATCGGGAATGATGACAACTACTTGAAGTGATGGCAAGAACGAGAGATTACATTTATCCACCTTTCTCAGCTGGCACGCAGGAGTTCTATGTATACCTGCTACAAGTGCATCAATTGATTGTGCTTTAAAAAAAACTGTGCAATTTAAATAACAACAGACGGTGCTGCATATTGCCTGAGTGTGTGGATGATTTGCTTTTAATCCGTGGAAACATATACAAATTGCAGATATGCAATTGTAAATGTTTTCTGCCTTAAGAAATTGCATACAAAACAGTGGACTATCTACAAATTTTTGTTTATTCAGTGGTTTCATTCGTTTCACCTTAAATTATTAGATAAAATGTATAAATGGTAGCTTCTTTTTTAACCTGTATGTTATTTTCACTGTTAAAACAGAAATAAAAATGTATTGATATGCATTTTATTAATATAACTGTACAAGACCTCTGTGGTTACATTTCTGTACATACAGAAACGTTTCGTAAACGCTGAGTGCGTTTGCAATGAGAGAGTGTATCGTGGCAACGCCGCACCAGCTAACTGTATAATAGTCTTCAGGTCGAGCGAGCGGGTTCGAACATAGGTACCTAGTTACACTCTGTCTAGTTCGTGAAAATGCGCCATCGACAAGCACGAGTCTCGGATGCTCGGGCAAACGTTTCGAACGATTTGGTCTCAAAATAATGAGCGAGTCCTGTTTAACACCAAACAAATGAGCTAATAAAATTATGACCTTGTACATGTATAGAGTACGGCAATGCCCAATCTTGACTCTGTGGCTGGACAGAAAGTGACGAAAGGAGAGTTCGTGGAGCATATAAATACGGACAAAAAAAGCCGATCGAAAAGGTTAAATCTTGCATTTAGATGTCCCATGCTGCCATAAAAGGCGAATTGCACTCAAGCAAACAGAAGTGGAGGAACCTACCACGTGCATAGAAGACCACCTTTCCGGTAAAATCGTGTACTGACTGCGTGAGAGAAATGCAGAATTGCAGGCTGAAGGGGAGCGAGTGAAAGGGGTGCCTCATACGGCGACAACTGAAGAATTCCCAACAATGCAATCGGCATCTGCTCGGTATATAAACAATATATCATGAAACATGGGTTTGCAGGCGATACATTATTAAAAAGATAGCTTTCAATGTACAGACAAAATTTAATTAAAATCAAACTAACGAGAAATATATATGAAAAATCTAAAATGGTTACAAATAATGATTTAGTAAACATAAATACATAAATAACTTCCTAGATGCGCTTTGAAAAACAATTAAACAAAAATATACATACATTAACCTTAATGAATTATGTCGTAAGTAAATTCCGGGCAAATAGAGATTAAAATATAAATCTTAGACACTTAAATGGAGATTAAAAATATTATTTACCTCATTAGTTAAATACAAAGGTATCGAGACATTTAAATATTTCTCGCAATAGTTTTTACTAAATTAAATACTGAAATGTGGTTTAAAAAATATAAAAAAATTGTACACTAGCAATGTCGCAACATTGAAATAGTTGTGACGTATTTTAAACCGGCACACTCTCATATCATCAAAGAATAAAAAGGGGTGTAAAATAATTAATATAGCAGACAGCAGACAAGAAGTAGAGATATGAACACTTTAACCAAAAGAAAGTTAGCACGCATGAGTAGTAGACAATAACAGAACGATAAGTAAATATACCAAGACTTCAACCAAAACAAAATGTAGCTTGTAAAGATTGCAGCAATGACAGAACAATAACATTTAATATAAATATACTTCGACCAAAACATAGGTGGCTTACAAGAGTAGTAGGCAATTGTGGAGGAACAAGTACCCAGGCAAGCAAAAAAAAAAAAAAGTTATAAAAATAGGCAAACAAAACCTAGGACAAGACTCGACAGCAAATAAATAAAATAACAAATAACTACTGGGCGAGTCCAAGTGCCGAGGAGAAAAACAAACATGTTGTGTAACAGACCCACAAACACGACTCCAAAACAAAGACACAAAGAAAATGACAAAAACCCACATTGGCGCTGGCACGAAACCAAGCAAAAGTCCTGACCACCACTAGGAAGGCTAGCAACTAGTGTACGACCTAAACCTCCGACCACCACCCACACCATCAACAACCAAGAAAAACAAAACTAGATGCGCTCCACAGTGAAACTGACACAATCTACAACACAAGGCCACCGAAATTTAAAAGCAACCAACAATACCTAAATATAATTCCCAAATATATACTTATTTGCAAAGGAAAGTATAGTTAAACATCACAATATGAGGTGAGTTTGCCATCAAGGATTCTATGACACGAAATGTAATTGCAAAGTGCCGTACCAGAGTCACAACACAACACTCATCAAAATGTATATTAGAATAGAACCCAAAATTAAAAGAAATGCAAATGCAAATAAAATTTTTTTCCGAAACTGGGAATTACTCAAAATGTCCACAAGCTCAGAGAGAAAGGCGATGCGAAGAGAAACTGTGCCCCATACCACAGCTGTAAAAAAAACTTGCCCGCAACTCAGGCCAAAACACGAGTACCAAAATACCGAAAAGCGACACCAAATCCCGTAATCCGAGAACACCTGAGCAACTAAACAAAAAGAAAAAATTGAAAGTGATCAATTCCAAAGTTAAACTTTAAAACAGCAGAAAAGTAAAGGCTCAACAAATCGGTATATTAAGGGTAAGCAAAACATTCAAACACTACCTTAAATCAGGAGAGGGAAAACCTGTCACCTCACAGCAGTCTCACAGAGCGGAGCGGTCAGCAATGTGGAACCCACCAGAAGCAGCTGCGTACAGTGCGCCATCCGCTGTGGCCAACACTGAAAAAGTAGCAGCTACTCTGGCTAACTCCACACAAAAGACACATTCCACTGCATAACATCCATAATGCCAAACGCTATAACAAAATTCAGAAAAGACAAGTATTGAAAGTAAAAGAAAACAAACCTGAAAGAAAAATTAATTTGTACAATTTAGATGACCTTAAAACATTTATCAGAAAAACATAGCTAACAAAAAACACAATACATGTCACAACATTTGAGGACCGATACTTCGCACAGTGTAACACAGGTGACTGAGCAGAATGCCATCCACAAGGAGTAACAGCCAAACCTGTACACTGACACAAAGTCATCATCAAACAAAAATTCAACATATTTAAGAAAACCACAGACCTGAAAAATAAATAATGTTAGGGCAATTCTGATAACACTAAAAACTAACTTTTAAGCCAATAGTTAAATCAATAGAACATACTCAGTAGTAAATACTAGCAGTAATTTTCGAAGTAAAGAAGTGCTGTGAAAATAAAAATTTTAAACAGACTGTAGATACAATCACAGACATTGGAAACAACAGACAGCATAAATACTTACTGGGATATGAAATACTGCCAAGCTGAAAATAAATGCAGAAAAATCTTAATTATCGCTCAACACAATCAGCCAAGACCACGTGAATGTGAAAAAAGCATAATCTGGAATAAAAAACAGGGGCAGAAGTGCTGGCAAATATCAAAATGCGAACTGTTCTTAATGAAACAATATATTATGTGATCTTTGAATGAGTAGTGCAATGGGGATGAATGACTAGATGTAGATTTTTGGACATTCGCCATTACGATGCAGATGTCTGTCATGTAAAAACCAGACTGAGCAAGAAAAAAATACTTAAATAATACAAGTAATCTATGGACGAGAAAATAAATATATGCATACAACACTAGACAATTTTAAGAGGGAATAGAATTGTGCTTTTCTGACAAGATTGATGAGAGAGACAAAAACGAAAACACCTGCCACATCCCACAGTATTTATACAGTAATTAATGCATATTAAAAAAAACTATCAACCTGCAAGGAGAATGTCTTACAAAAAGGCCTAAATATCAGCGTTACTCCATGACACATACCTGCACAAGACATAATTTCATCTGTTGAGAGCACCGTATACAAACTTCCTGCTGCTAAACGAGATGAATTTCGTTGGACTCTGCGAATAGCGATTACCTAAGCTGCCCCACAGAAACCAAACCTTTCTTCCGATGAACTCTAAGTCATCAAAACACTGAAATCAAACCCCAGTATTGTAATTCTCCTTGCATACAAAGGTTGTGCCACTTTCATCCTATACAAAGCAGACTACTACAACAAAATCACACATCTCATCACAACTGCCAATACATACATCTGGATTAAGATCCCACTGCCAGCATTTAATGCAAGGTACACAAAATTTTGAAAAAAAAAAAACATTAAAGTCACATCCCAGAAAGAACAAGAACAGAGCTCACGCCACAGAGCAGCAAGCCACCCCACATATATGGTCTTCCGAAAATCCATAAACCAGATATAACTTTGCGACCGATCATCAGTTCCTACAATTCTCCATGTCAAAAACTGTCCATATATCTACTAAAAATGTTTGAAACTCTCAAACGCCATCACCAACTTTTGTCAAAGACTAGTCATTTCATTTCAATGGCCAGAACATTGAAAATAGCAAGCACTGAGATCCTAGAGAGTTTCAATGGCCAGAGCATTTTTACCAAATTTCCTGTAGGTGAAACAGTCATCATTGTCAAGACCAAGTTGGAAGCTGACCCAACTTTAAAATACAGAACGAGTCTACCAATTCCATTAATCATTGAAATGATAACTCTCTGTGTCAACATAACATATTTCCAGTTCAAGGGCAGTTTCTACAAACAAACTTATGGTGTGGCAATGGGGTAGTCACTGTCGCCATTCACGGCCAACATATGCATGGGAAGTTTTGAGCAGGAGGCACTCAGCAAAAGCAGTACTCTACCTAAAGTCTAGTTTCGTCATGTGTATGACACATTTCTTATCTAGCAACATGGACCCGAAACCTTGGAGGAATTTGCCAACTTCCTTGACTCACTGAAGCCAGAAATAAAATTCACCTATGAAAGAGAAACAAATGGTAGCATTCCTTTCCTGGATGTCCTAGACAGTAGAGAAAACAGATGTCTTGCAACAAAAGTATACAGAAACCAAACCATACTGGCCAATACATTCATTTTGCCTCCAACCACCCAAAAAAAGCACTAAAACAGCCATTATTTTTATGCTAGCTCTCCGAGCAGAGATAATCTGCTCCAACAACAAATATTTTGTGGATGAACACAAATCAGAAAAAAATTCCAGGCTAATGGCTATCCAACCAACATCATAAAGCAGCAGATAAAACTTATAAGACCAATGAATCCCAAATAGACCGAAAAACCAGGTGGAATGCTAGTTTTCCCTTATGTTCAGGGTATTTCTGAAAAAATAGAAGCCTGGGAAACAAATATGGACTACAAACAGCATTCCGGTCAAAATCCACTATTAAAAATATAGTTACCAGAGTGAAACCAGCAACATACAAACTACAAACACACAACTGTGTATATCAGATCCCCTGCGAATGTTCCCATATGTACATAGGTGAAACTGGCTTTGCTATTTCGACTCAAATTAATAAACACAAAAACAATTGCAAGTAATAAAAATTCAGAAATCCAGACTTGCTGAATATGCTTGGGAAAACAACCATAAAATTATTTTGTAAAATTCAACTCCTCTCACTCAAAAAGCCGACAAAATCCAAAGAAAAATAATGGAAGAAATAATAATATTTTTAGTCAACAGAGTATTGAGTTAAAATATGTGGATACCGTTAATTAAGAGAGAAACATCTTTGCAGCAAAAACCAACAGCAAAAAAACAATCCATACCAGACCACACCAGCCAATCATAACCACTCTTAGCTGCATAGCCAATAAGGAGTTAGATTGACTGTTCTTGACTGCGGCAGAAAAATGGTCAAAAACTATTAAACCCATGTTTTTCCGTTCCCCTCCGATCCCCACCACACCATTCGAGTCGAGGACAGCGGATCATCAACACCTCTCCAGGAGGAGCTCTCCTGCTGCTCTACGAGGATAGCTTAGCTTTGCTTTCGCGACACACACCCTGGAAACTGAGGTCGGCCCTCGTGGTCATCTCAAGCCTAGCCCCTAGTGGGTCAGTGGCCTCAGTTTACTGCGCATTTAATTGTTAGGAATAACACATAGAAACAACACACTCACCAAGGGAATTTCCGGAATCTCCTTTCACTTCCCCCACCCTCCCCCCTCGGGGCTGGAGCTGGCTGGGGGCGTGATGGATTATGGTGGCCGACCATCCTTCCTACCAGGCAACAAAACTCTGTTATTTCCAAACGGCGAATTCTTTAATGAAAAACAAACTCAAACCTTTCTGCGGTTAATCAATTCTAACCCTCAGTGTTCACTGCTGAGACCACTTACACCCCCCATGGAACAAACCAACACTGCGGCTGCACCAGTAACCCTACCATATGTTATCCAAGACCTCCTGGATGCTGCAAGGATTACTGAACCTGCAGCACAGAAAGAACAAATGGAGACGGAAAGCGTGTGTACAGAAGAACTGTACACAGTAGTAACGCCCAGAAAAAAAAGGGAAAACCACGGCGACAACAAGCGCCCTCGCACGACGCCCCCAGTGGCGCCAGCCCCTATACCGGTTCAAAACCGGTTTAGCCAGCTGCCGTAAGTCCCAGACGGATCTTCCCAACAAACACCCAGCCCCTCAGGCGCTCCCCCCCCCTTCCCCTTACACACCCGCACACAGCCACAGGTCGAAACCAACAAGCCCCCTACCAAACAAGTGTACAGGATCGTAGTTCCTGGCCTCGAAAACTACACATCAGTGGTGCGACTGATAAGCAATATTTCCAAAACTGGCATTACTATCTCCGTCCCACGTGGCGGAAAGAAAATCAACCTTGCAACAACCGAACATGAATTATTTCAGAATGCGTAGAACACATTAAAAGCCTCAGCCTTAAGCTCTTATACATTCTGCCTTAAATCAGAGCAGCCTCAAAAAGTGGTTTTTGACCTTCCGTCAACCACGAATGCTTTAGACATCCAATCAGAACTAACCGACCGCTGCTACGATGTTAGGAACATCACTCAGTTCTGCAAGAGCGTCCCAGATCCTAGCGATCCCACAAACCCAGAGAAACACAAACTGCAGCCACAACACTTATTTTGCGTTACTGCCGCTCAAAACAAAACCCTGCCACCCCTAATCTCAATCAACAGACTCAATTTCACAGTGGTACTCCCACACTTGTACAGGAAGCGGCCGCAAGATATCTCCCGGTGTAGTAACTGCATGGCATTGGGACATACCCATAACTATTGTAATATGCAGACTGTCTGCCCACAATGCACAGGGCCTCACAACTTAGGTATCTGCCCGAACATAGAAAATATTCCAGTATGCTGTAACTGCCACGGCGCACATCAATCCATCTCAAAAATCTGCCCCAAATTTCTGGAAGCAGTGCAGACCCATTAAATTCAGGCAGATAAACTGAAGGAAAAATTACAACTTAGATCCAAGCCAGTCCCAGCGCCGACTAGGGACCTGGTGAAATACCAGAAAATTTCTAACGCACAAAGCCTGCCCAGAAGCCGATCGTACGCGCAGGCGTCGATCGGCCTTCACCAGCCAGCGGCCACAGCTGACACACACTCTCTACCCTTGGAAACACCCGAGAAACACGCACCGCACCCGCCCGGCTTCCAGCCCCGCAAACCAACACCCCAAAATGCTCCAGGAGGGCTGGGGGAAACACTGTCGGACCTGGGATCGCTTATGCGATTCCTGGCCGAGTGTAACTTCACTGCAATCCTGGCGCATTTCCAGCCCTACATGGCAAGATGCCAATCGATAACTAACCCTCAAGACAAAACTTTTATTTTTCTGGAAGCCTTAAGCACTTTTCCACAGGTTTAGTAATTATATTTCCTTTACCCTTTTCCGGAAACTCCAGGCTACTTTTACAACACCTACACAAACTCTGACGAGCGAGTGAACGAGAACATAACTGACTCTAACTAATTGCAGAGCTTACCAAAATTATTATTTTGACCCTTATGGTTTCATTTTAAAAACATTTGAACTACAAGGTAATGCTCTATAAAGACCCCACCATATTTCTACTTTTCGTAGAATTTTTTTTCAAAACAATCGATTTTTACAAAAACCTTCAGTTAACCTCCAAATGGTGATAAATTTCAAATCTGAGTTTAAATGCACTTCTACAATAACACAAGGATCCATTCTACCCACTTCTCGCCATCGTATCTGAAACTTTAATTTTCCCGATACGATTCATAATCACCAGGTCTCTCGTGCATCACACGAGAGAGCAGCCATCTTGTGGCGACAGCAGAGGCCTCGCAATAGGCGGGACCTTTCGGCCAATCACAGAGCTCCAGCTCTGTGACTCCAAATATCACTTTTACTGTCCGCTCTTCAAGCGTTTATAACAACTTAAGCAATAATTAGTAAAAATACTTATCACTTTATGTATAATAAATGTTTTTAAGTAAATATTTACACCCTCAGCGTATTTTACCGGTACATAACCTTCTTAAACTAAACTTTTTTCAACCTATTCACATCGCTCGTCGGTGATGCTCTCAACTTCAGGCAAACCAAGTAATATATCACACAAATAAGTATTTAAACTGCATCTTCAATGCATTTTTAAACCCAATCTTTAACAAAATTTCTTTTATTTTCAAACCTTGAAATAATTCGGTTCACGAACTTACAAACTTAACATAACTCAACCAAACTTTGGCAACTAAAATTAATTTCAATTTTTATTGCAAAAAGAACAAAACCTGTAACTTTTCAAAATTTCTTGTACTTAATTTTAACATTCCCCCACTTATCGACAAACATTACTAAAGTAGAGTCACCAACCAGGCAGTGCTGCCTCCCTCCTCTCCTCCTGTACAGACAGGAGAAGGGGAGGGGAATATTCTAAAATACCTGGGCCAACTGGGGAAACTCAATTGGCTCATAAAGATAAATGTTAGCTGCAGAGGGCAACCTCTGTATCTACAGTTTGGGAGGGTGCAGGGAGTTGGGAGGGGGCCAATATAGCTCCTTCCTAATCTCCCTGCGTGCTATGAAAAACCCCATTGGGTGGTAATGGGCCCCTCACGGGGCCTGGTCTACCCCCGCTCTGAGCTTCGGCAGTGTTGAACAATGGCGGTCCTCCGACCCCCTTAATTTTAACGAGTTTAGCGAGTCACTTCGCTTTGCGTCTTCGAGTCGACAACTACCTACGAGAAGGAGCTGCCTCGCCTCTCCAACAATGCTTAGGCTTAGCTTTGTAAACCGCGGCACACACCCCTGGATACTTTCGCCGGACAGGAACCTGGTCATTTCGAGCCTAGTCCCTGATGGGTAAGTGGCCACAGCGAACTGCACCGTCTAAAAATAATCTGTAGGCACACTGCACGATAAAAAAAAAAGGCACTCCAGGAGATTCCCCGGTATACTTCCGCCACCCCCGCCCCTCCGCCATGAGGCAGGAGCTGGCTGAGGGCACGATGTATGCTGGTAACCAATTATATCCGCCCGGCGCAATCCCAGTGCACGGGTACTGCACTGCAACACGACATGTGGCTGTAACAACCTAAATTGCAAATAATAACCACCACCAACAAACCCAAGATTTTCCTGACATGAAAATGGAAGCAACAACGCATGAACTTCAGCGCCAGAGAAGGCAGAAAGAACATCATGGAGATACCAAACGCCTCCGCCAGACGTCGTTAGAGGCGTCACCGACCATTCCGGTTTCAAACAATTTTTTCCCACTACTGGAAATCCCAGACGGGAATAACCAAACAACACCTGGCCCTTCACATCGCACACAAACCCGAACACAGACGCGTGCCAATGCAATCAAGCATGAGAAATCACACAACTTCCGAATAGTGGTACCCGACATATCAAAATACTCACGGCTGGTAGGTTAACTTAGCCTGATTTCAAAAACCGGCTTTACCATACAAATACCCAGAAATAACAGCAGCATTCATATCGTGACAACTGACCACAAAATCTGTATGGAAGCAGAGGTAATGCTTAAAAGAGAACTCTTTCAATTCTTCGCCTACAGCAATTCTTCCGAAAAACTACAAAAAGTGGTGTTTGACCTTCCGTCTTACACCAATATTAAAGATATAGAAAAAGATCTCTCAGACCGCGGCTACAAAATTAAAAAAATAGATAAATTCTAAAAAGAAGTTCCAGACCTCTTATACCCCAACATGAAAAAGTTGCAGCCGCAACCTTTTTTCTGCATGACGGCCGTGCAAGATAGTACACTTCCGCCCCTAGAGGCAGTAAACAGATTAAACATGACAGTAGTACACTCTCGCACCTACCAAAAAAAGGCCGAAAGACGTCCTCCGCTGCAGAAACGGTTTGGCAATAGGCCATACACACAAATTCTGTCGAATGAGACAAGTTTGCCCACAATGTGCCGGATGTGACCCCAAGGAAGCCTGTCTCACGTACCTGGAATTTCCCCCGAAATGCTGTAATTGCCAAGGCAATCACCTAGCAAACTCAAAACTCTGCCCCAAATTCACTGAAGAAATTCAGAAAAGACAAACTCAATCTAATAAACGCAAGACACAGAAACAATAATCCTCTAAGCCAAAGCCAGTGACGGCTAATAATCTGGCTGATAATCGTAAAATCACTGACGCAAAAAATCTGCCACAACATCTCTCTTATGCACAGGTGTCCATAGGAATAAATCAACCAGATACAGTCCCCACCCTACCCCCAGTCGCGCAGGAAACACGAACACAAAACCCTGCCAGCTCCACAACCGTATACTCCACACCCAAGAGTGAGTCAGGAGGACTTGGAGAGGCGCTCTAAGACATGAACTCGCTAATGCGGTTCATGTCGGAGTGCAACTTCACAGTCATCATGGCACATTTCCGCCCTTACATGGCAAGAAGCCAATCATTAACAAACCCACAAGAAAAAATCCTATTTACTTCTGGAAGCCCTCAACTCATTTCTGAACTAAAATAACTTTTATCCTTCCCTTATAAAGTTGTACCGAGGAACTCCTGGAAAATGAAACACAAACACATACTCTGACGAGCAAAATAAACGCAAATATTTAACCAAAATCTTTAAAATCAATTTAAACCTATAAACTGAGCAAAAAACTAAAGAAAACGTTCTTCCCTACTCTAAAAATATTAAAAGAAGTTTTTTTTAGATTCTTTACAACCCGTATTGAAAGATTTAAATTTTCCCGGCACAAATTCTCAACTTCAAAGTGCGCTTCACGTAAAAAGGCGACAGTGCTGCCACCTCTCGAGCGGCGGAGGATGGCCATGCCTACCGCGTGACCTCTCGGCCAATCAGAGGCCTCCGACCCCGTGAAAACAAGTTTAGAACATTATCAAACTTTGGCTTTTAAAATCCTTTCAATGATAAAAACCTGCAATATTTAAAATTCCCGTTTTTATTTAACAAAAAAAGTAAAGTAGAGTCATTACCTAGGCAGTTCTGCCTACCTCTTCTTTTTCTTTGTTGGCAGGGGGTGTGGAGGGGAACATTATGGGACACCTGGGCTTGCCGGGGAAACTCAGTAGGCCCATTAAATGTTAGCTGCGGAGGGTAGGCTCCACAACTACAGATTGGACTGGTGCAGGGAGTTGGGAGGGGGCTAATCTTGCTTCTTCCTAATCTCCCTCACGGGCCCCGGATTACCCCCGCCCTGAGCTTCGGCAATGACGAAAAACGGTGGCGGCGGCCGCCTCGTCAGTATTTCGCAGTGGACGACAACGGACGTGGAGGAGTCTTGCCTCTCCAATGACGCCTCTTAGCTTTGTCAATCGTGGCACACACCACTGGGTACTGTGGCCGGCCAGGAAACTGGTCACATCGAGCCTAGCCCCTAGTGGGTCAGCGGCCACAGTACACTGCACTGTCTAATATTAATTTTTAGGAACACTGCAGGATAAACACACTCACTCCAGGAGTTTTTCAGACACTTCACCCCCTCCCCCAATCCCTTCATTTAGGGTCGGAGCTGGTAGGGGAAGCTATGTATGCTGGTAACCAAGTCATTTCGCCCAGCGCAACCCAAGTGCATGGGGACTGCACTTCAACACCACCCGCGGCTGCAATAACACAAACTGAAAATAACTACCTCCAAGAACACCACGAATATCCTGAAAAGGAAATTAAAGCAATTGCGTATGAAACACGACGCCAGAGAAGGAAAAAAGAAAGCCATGGTAATACCAAACGCCTCCGCCAGATGCCGTTAGAGGCGTCACCAACTATCCCAGTTTCAAACCGGTATTGCCCACGACTTGAAATTCCAGACGGGAATTCCCCAACAACACCTGGCCACTCAGGTCACGCGCAAAACTGCACACAGCCGCGTGCCTTTACCAACACGCAAGAAAAAAAATACCCAAATTCTGTATAGTGGTACCTGACATCTCAAAATACACAGCTGTAGTAGGAAAACTTAGCTCGATTTCCAAAACCGGCTTTACCATACACATACCCAGAGATAACCGTAGCATTCATGTCGTGACGACTGATTACAATATCTATCAGCAAGCAGACGCATTGTGGAAAAGACAATGCATTCGATTCTTCACCTACAGTAACCCAGCCGAAAAACCACAAAAAGTGGTGTTTAACCCCCCATCTTGCACCGAGAAAAGGAAATACAAAGAGATCTCGAAGACCGCGGCTATAAAATACGGAAATTAAACGAATTCAATAAACAGGTTCCAGACCCAGTATATCTCAACACGTTAAAATTGCAGCCGCAACCCTTCTTCTGCGTGACAGCCGCGCAAGATATTACACTTCCGCCCCTCGAATTAATAACCAGACTAAATATGAGAGTGGTACACCCTCGCACCTACAAAAAAGGCCGAAAGATGTCCCACGCTGCAGTCATTGTATGGCAACAGGTCACACACACAATTACTGTCGAAAGAGACAAGTTTGCTCACAATGCGTCGGGAATCACGTTAAAGAGATCTGTCCCAAGTATTATTAAACTCAAAACTCTGCCCCAAGTTCATGGAACACGTTCAGAAACGACAAGTTCAAGCTGAAAAGCGCAAGTCACAGCAACAACAACTCTCCAAGCCGGTTTCAGTGCCGGCCAGAAACCTGGCTGACTACCAGAAAATCTCTGATGCAAAAAATCTGCCACGAAACCTCTCTTATGTACAGGTGTCCTTAGGACTAAAACAACCAACTACAGTCCCCACTCTACCCCCAGATTCACAGGAAACACGCACGCAGGACCCTGCCAACTCCACAACAAAATATTACGCAGCTCAGAGTGTGCCAGGAGGACTTGTAGAAGCACTCCAAGACATGAACTCGATAATGCGGTTCTTTTCGGAGACTAACTTCACAGCCATCATGGCACATTTCCGCCCATATATGGCAAAAAGCCAATCGCTGACAAATCTTCAAGAAAAATCCTGGCTACTTGTGGAAGCACTTAGCTCTTTCTCTGAATTAAAATAACTTTATCCTTCCCTTACAAAGTTGTACCGTGGAACTCCTGGTAACTGAAACCAAAATACGTATTTTGGCGAGCGAAATAAACGCGAATATTTAACCAGCACAAAGTGATCGCAACACTCTCTGATGTAACTAAATAACCCTCGCCGCACTCTGCAAATAGAACTACCCCAGGAAATAAGTTAAAGCTGTCAGGCTGTTCCTGCTAAAAATAAACCCCCCCAGTAATCTCGTTAAAGACTTAATACATTCAAATAATGAATTGCAATAAACAGGAAAATCCAAGATTTTTTCTGCATTTTAAAACTAATTAAAACCTTTAAAACGGGCCACAAATCTAGGAAAAACATTCGTCCCTACTCCTAATATATTAAAATGAGTTATTTTTGATACTTTAAAACAAGAATTAAAAGCTTTTAATTTTTCCGTTACAAATTCTCAACTTTCCTTGCGATCCACGTAAAAAGACGACAGTGATGCCACCTCTCGAGTGATGGAGGAAGGCCGCACCTACCACGTGACCTCTCGGTCAATTAGAGACCTCCGACCCCGTGAAACAAAAGTTACAACTCCCAGCTCGTTTTTTCAATCTTTCTTTCACAAAACTAAAGACTTTTCCAAATAATTATTGAATAAACATCTTAACAAACTGATTTAAACTATTAATTACACGCCCTCTGCGTCTTTCCGCGAATTTAAATCGTTTAAAACCAAGTTTTTTAACCAACTTTTAATCGCTCGGCAGAGTAACACACCCATGCGGAAATAAACGTAATTTAACCAATCAAATTCCTCAACATACAAAATAACATGCTAGTAAACTTTCAATACTATTTATAATTAAAACAGCACCTTCAAATCACTAGTTAAATCAAACTTTAATATCACTCTTTAAATACCAGTTTCTTAAAATCACCGATTATGAAATATCTTATTTTTCAATAAAAAAATTTTCTCGGGTCACGCCCACGCGTTGTATGATAATTTTATAGCAAACTTTGGCATTTAAAATCCGTTTTTAACACTATAAAATTCCTACAATATTCAAAATTCCCGTTTTTACTGAACAACTAAATTATAGCCAATCGCCTAGGCAGTGCTGCCTCCCTATTCTCTGCCTGTGCTTGCAGGGGGAGGAAAATGTTATTAGGTACAGGGCTTGCTGGGTAAACTCAGTGGGCCCATTAAATTAACTGCGGAGGAAAACCTCCGTAATTACAGAATGGGATGCTGCAGGGAGTTGGAAAGGGTCCAATCTTGCTTCTTCCGAATCTCTCTGTAGGTCATATCAGGACCTTGGAAGAGAAGGGGCGAATCCCGAAATTGNTCCAATCTTGCTTCTTCCGAATCTCTCTGTAGGTCATATCAGGACCTTGGAAGAGAAGGGGCGAATCCCGAAATTGGGGTGTTCAGAAATCAAGCTCAAAGTTTTGTAAGTGGTCAGGATAGCAAGGGCGAATCTTTATTTTAATCACTGGTGATTCAAAAACCGGATTAAAACAGTATGTATTTCGAATGTATTGAGTATGTAAGTTCGATATTTTGGTAGGTACCTATTTAATTTCAAAAACCTTGTAATTAATGAAGGAAAAATTACTAACAACACTTAGGAAAATCTGAAAACTTTATTTAAAAAATACGCAAAACTCGAAATAGCTTATATAAACCTACAAACAAGTTACATCAAATGAAAAATACATCACTATAGATAATAAAAAGCCAAATAGTTCAATCATAATGAATGTTGTCATCGTCTTCATTAATCTCTGGTATTAATAGATCTTCTTCCTGTCCCCGAAAGGCTTCTTCTAATTCAGTTTTGAATGGCAATGGTACGAAATCGAGGAGATCCTGAAGATCCTTCTGTTTTTCATCAGTCAATTTGAGTGGTGCAGGGTATTTCACAGGAAGTTCTGTAGACGATAATTTGAAAAGTGTTTGACTGTAAACTCTGTATTTTCCTTTTTGCAATTGTACGTCTTTAGGTAAGTTAGTGTTATAAAAGTGCTGTATCTTGAATCCAACTTTGTATTGTTTAGAAAATTCAAAGATTTTTCCTTCCTTGAACTTGGCTCCAGTTAGTTTGGTTTTCGTTACCATGGTCTGAAGGACATCAAAATCTTTTACCATTTCCTGTTTAACTTCAACAACATGGAACTGATTCTTACGTCTGGTTCTCTCAATGAAATGAATGTAATGTTTCTTTGAAAATACCTCAGTGTCCTTAATTTTGAGTTTAATTTGTACAAAATCTCGGTCACAACCCATTTCAGAATGTCCTAGCATCAAGAAAACATGTTTAATAGTTTCAAAGCGGCCTGAATGAATGAGCCGCAAGAGGGACAGAACAATGTTTAAATTTTTGTTTTGGCCTCCACAATTATCACTGAAAATTATGACGGTATTGACTTGTTCGTAAATAAAGTTTTTAAATAATGACTGAGAAGGCTTGCAATTTCACACGACCCTCGTTTTGCAATCGTTTCATCCGAAACATACATAGTAGCTTTTCCATTTTTAATGTTGTGAATCCCAAAATTATAAGTCCACATATTTCTTTTGTAATACTGGGCATTGCATGTTAGTTTTGGTGTCGGTAGGGCTTGTTGTAAATCAATACAGAATACTTCAATACAGTAGAACCTCGATTAACCGTCACCCTCGGGACCGGGACCATGGCGGATAACCGAATAGACGGATAACAGAAATAATAATAGCGCCGCTACAACTTAGCACCTAGACAGTGTTTGGCGTGGCAACATCGCAATTCACTGCCTTGCATGTTATAACGGCGCCATTGTAAGTCCTAATTGTGATGATTGCTGCGCAGTACTTAATGTGAAATGATTTTAAAAGAGAAAANGATTGCTGCGCAGTACTTAATATGAAATGATTTTAAAAGAGAAAAAACAAAACCACGCCACTTCAAGTGAAAAATACTTTATTAAAATATTTTATTAAGAAAACAATGAAATATCAACTATACATGTACGTACTGTACTCTAAAAACTTACGTTACCGGTACAGTATTTAGTTTTTAAAATAATCCGTCATTTTCTTTTGTTTCTTTCCCCGTCGAGCTTTTTGGGCGGCCATGTTTCTGATTTTTCTGAGAAGAAGCACCTGGGTCCCGGTAGCCTCCTCTTGACGCTCGAACCAGTCAATGCACTGTGTTAACATCGATTCCGCTTCTGAATGGGTGATTCCTGGGTTGTTATCAAGCGCCGGTTCAGCTTCTTCCACGTCTTCATGATCACCACCGTCATCAAGTTGCAAAACATTGGAAACAATTTCATCATCACTCAAGATTTGAAAGCCTCCATCCTGATTGTCACTGTTTAACCAGTCTGTCACTTCTTGAGTTGATAAAGTTTCATCTATCAGTCCGTTGTTACAAAGCTGCACTATTTCGTCAACACTGACAGGCTCATGTTCTGCAGATTCCTCAGTAGAAGGTTCAGGCCATAATTTATTCCAAGCGTTCTTCAGGTTTGTTGCCGTGAGATCTGACCACGCGTTGGCAACATTAAAAATTGCATCCTTGATGTTGTATGTTCTCCAAAACTCCTTAACCGTTGTAGCGTCGTCAGAAGACAGCAAACTTTCAATAAAAGCCTTCCTGTAGCGTCGCTTCATGTTCTCAATCACACCCTGGTCCATGGGCTGAATGAGAGGTGTTGTGTTTGCAGGAAGAAAGAAACACTTTATTTTACCGTCATCACTTTGAAGTTCATTGTAAGGGTGGGAAGGGGCGTTGTCCATGAGCAACAATGCTTCCTGTGGTAATTTCTTCTCTGCAAGATGAGCTCTTACTTGGGGAACAAACACTTTGTGAAACCAGTCGAAAAAAATCGTTTGGTCCATCCAAGCGTTTTTTTGAGCATAGTAATTTACTGGTAAAGCGTTCAAATTCAAATTTTTAAATGCACGGGGTTTTTTAGATTTTCCTATCACTGCTAAGGGTAATCTATGATTGCCTGTGGCATTTGCACACACCATTGCAGTGATTCGATCTTTTTGGATCTTAAAACCTGGAGCAGATTTTTCTGAGAATGAAGCCAGTGTCTTTTGTGGCAGAGCTTTCCAGTTAAGTCCAGTTTCGTCACAATTATACACTTGTTCCCTACTGAGATTAAGATCGTACATTTTTGCAGTAAATTCTGCTCTAAAGCCCTCTACAACAGCACTGTCTGAGCTAAGTTTTTCGCCGGTAATGTCCAGTTGTCGAATGCCGTGACGAAACTTAAACTTTTCAAGCCATCCCATGCTGGCTTTGAAGGTTGGGTCGCCATCTAGTTTTTTGTTCATGTCCATCGCCTTCGTCACTATAATGGGTCCAGAAAGGGGTATCCCTTGGCTTCGGGCTTGAACGAACCACTGATAAACAGCACTATCGAGTTGTTCAAATTTTGCTGGTCTCATTGTTTTTCTAGTCTTGACATCTCCATCTGTGTTTTGCATTTTTGATACGTGTTCCTCAATTTTATCTGCATCACGTTTTAAATCATTTACGGTTGTTCTTGCAACACCATAAATCTGAGCCAGACTTGTAGCTGTTTCACCTTTCTTCAATCGTTTAATAATTTCTAGTTTTTTGTCGAGTCCCAAAACCACACGTTTCCGTTTCTCAGCCATAACAGAAGAGCAACCCACACTACGTATAAACAGCACTGTCAACAATAAACGGTAAAGCACGAACACTAGTAGGCACTGCACTCGAAATCGGCAAAAACTTCGGTTCACTGTAGTAAGCCACGCACCGTACTGAACTGAAACAGTAGCAGTGGAATGCAGAAGACAGTGTAAGGGGGGGTGGGCGCGCAAACCCAAGGTCACTGCCCTTGCCGCCAATGACTCACGCACAGTGCAGGTGTGCAGTACAGTCGTCACTACTCATCATAGAGCCTCGACAGACGATCCGGCTCGGCGCTAACGCGGAAACATACAATTTTTTTGCGCTAGCGGGGTGGCGGTTAATAGAGACTGACGGTTAAAAGGGTGACGGTTAATCGAGGTTCTACTGTACTTTCATCTGTATTGCCTTTGTAACTTCCCATCATCTGCTGAGCTACTTTTTGTCTCACAAGGTGAGCCTTAAGTTTAGCCTCCAATATGCATATTCGAGGTGAATCCGATTCACTTTTTTTCAGTTGAGCTATTTCAAGCTTGAGTTTTGCACACGTGNCATCATCTGCTGAGCTACTTTTTGTCTCACAAGGTGAGCCTTAAGTTTAGCCTCCAATATGCATATTCGAGGTGAATCCGATTCACTTTTTTTCAGTTGAGCTATTTCAAGCTTGAGTTTTGCACACGTGTTACACTCATCCACAGTTGGGGGCTCAACACATATGTTGTATTCATTCACAAATACATGGCGGTAATAACTTTCCAAGACAGGCGTTTCTCCAGTTTGGTACTTCTGGAGCCATTCTCGGTAAGCTTCATAACATTTACTAACGGAAGAACCTGGTGGCAGGTACTTTCGGAAAGTGCTTTTAGCTCTGCTGTAGTGACTTGAAGCAGTGGCGAGTGATTCAATGTGATGATTAACAAACTGGCGACGATCACCTTCGATTTTATTACCTGGAGGTTTCTTTCCTCTTTCATAGACCTTCACTGTCCCAGAAGGAGTCAATTTTGCTAAAACTGTGGGCACTCGTTTTTCGCTTACACCACGAATATTTAAAAATGCTTGACGTCAAACATCTACTTTTTCACCATTATCATACACTGAATAGTGGGTTCGAAGTTTACGACTGGGTCTGTCTGTAATCTCCGAATGTACAGGATCATCCCATTCCAACAATTTTGAAAGATGAACGTTTTGGAGATCATAATTACCACTTTCCCAAATAGTATGGAAAATAGTTTTTATCTTTTCAGTACCCAACTTGTCAAAACATTGCTTTGGACACTTACTCGTACAAGGTGGTCCGATGGTTTGTGCAGGAACGTCTTGTTTCGTCTTTCTTGATACATAAGCTTCCCCAGAACTCCGTTTCGTTTTACAGCTGTTGGTCTTCCACTGCTTAGGTTTCTTCTGTTTATTTCGCGACGTTTGATGTTCGTTATTCATTATCTCAAACGGATCTACTCGAAACTTAAACTGGAAGTTTAGACAAGTGTCTGTGAGCACATCACGATTACAACTGAAGTGAATAAACATTGGAGAAGACAATACAGAAATCAAGTCAAAACTGTCAAACATGATAAAATATGCACGTTCCTGTAACTACTTCAAGGATACAGCCACATCAAACAGATAAACACACACATTCCTCCGAAGAGCAAGGGAGAACACTAGTGATATCTGATGAAAACATGCAGAGTGGAGGGTTTCAGACCCGCGTTCGCCCTTGCTCGTCTAGGAAAATTAGACTACGAGGTTCTTACAGAAGATGGTACTACTCACTTTAGCTTGAAACCGTGAGAAAACTAAGGGCGAACAAGGGCAAAACGACGTTCCTACGCATAGCCTACATCCATCTGAAATGAGAAATGAAAAAAAAAATCGATTTTTCGGGTTCGCCCTTTCTATTCCAAGCTCCTGACATGACATCAATCTACATATTTAAAACGGCCGCCATTTTGAAAGTATGTGTCTGGCATGGTCAAAAACTGTAAAAACCAGATTTTTGTATTAAGTACTTTATGTGAACCGAGTTTAGTTAAATTCGGTTGACGCGTACAAAAATCGAAAGTGAACACACACACACACATAGACACACAGGTAAGAAAGTGATCTCATAAGGCCTTCTCGCTTTCGGAAAGTAGGCTTAAAAGCTCAATATTAAGCGCCACCAAGTAAGGACTAAATAAACAACGTTTAATTGGTTTTTTAGGATATTCCAAAATGAACAAAGCCATGAAGAGATTGAACTGCGGCTAAAAAGAGCAGAATAGCTTATCGACGTATTTGGAAACATACGATCAGAAATCATTGTTTTAATATGAAAAGGAAGTTCGATCGACCGAACGCCATGACTTTAAAAGAAGTTACTCATAAAACTAATGAGCCTTCTTTCCTCTACATTGGAGAAAATTATTTTTTTCCTTTGATGGTAGATAGACCTTAATGTCTCGTTGACAGCAATATCATTACAACTGAAACAAAAAAACCTATGCAACAGTGCTCAGACAATTAGAAATAAACACTTGCCTCTGCCAGGACTCCAACCGAGAAACCCTCGAAAATAAGGTATAATTCAATAAGCTATATTACAAGGGTAGGATTCTGAGTATAAAATTCGGCTGTAATCATGTACATTGATATAATTTGAAAATACAAATTATGAGTTACTTAAAAAACATAAATTTGCGTCGTCTACTGTAGCGCAACTTGTGTGAAGAATTCGGTGGACATCAGTAGATCGGTCCCCGAGATGTGGCATAAAATTCTTATCTTTATTTGTTAATCGGTGCTGTATATTGGCAGTCGCGTGACACATTTCAGTTTCGGTGTCGTGCTCCGCTTTCGGGCCGAAAATACGAAGAAAATGATTTAAGGATTAAATGAAAACAGGTAGGAAAATTTATAATATTTTGAACTCGATAGTGATGTGAAAGTGTGAAAAAATACTTTCGATAGAGAAACTACTATTTTAATACCGAATTGAAACATGGTGCATAAATTTCATGTGCACTCATTGCGCACTGTTGCAGAATGAAATTAATGAACATGAATACCGCTACCAATAATAATGCAATAAATCTTGATCATGTACGCTCTGTGCGCATTGCGTGCCTCGCGGAAAGAATTAATACAGTACACCACTCTAACTTAGTTTTGATCAAGCATTGAATTTTCTCAGCCCGTATCTAGTGTGTGTGTTTTGTGTCTAATACCCGAATAAGACATCTATTCAACATTAGTAATACGAAATGGTGGACTTCCATCATGGAAAAACCTATACAGGAATGACAAAAAAGGGACACCTACAGAAAGGAAGATAGAGCTATCCAAATAAGCAATGCAATAGAAAAAAGAGCAGTAACAGCAATAGAGGTAATGAACCCAGAAACTAACTGGAACGAATAAAGATAGTCCAACACAGACATACTGCATTGGATGAAAGAGGTATATCATTTCATACATAAACAGGATTTTAATGACGTACTACACATAATAGATAAGATTGACCAGATTAGTGACAATGAAGATTATGACAAGGTTGT
The DNA here is from genome assembly GCA_002778355.1 of Clitarchus hookeri. Taxonomy (NCBI): domain Eukaryota; kingdom Metazoa; phylum Arthropoda; class Insecta; order Phasmatodea; family Phasmatidae; genus Clitarchus; species Clitarchus hookeri. The sequence goes on along the minus strand of NQII01000057.1, from coordinate 1,444,511 downwards.
TGAGGGTGGGCAAGCTAAGTATGAAAGATACTTCAAAATTATAAGCACTGAAGCAGATGCTCTGTTCAGAGCATTACTGGACTGCTGTACACAGGACAAAACGAAGGTTAATAAGTAAAAAACAAATTATATACCACCAAATTTCTATGAGATAAAAGCTTTACTCGATAAAGAAATGCAAGAAAATGCAAAATTACAAGACTTTGTGAAAAAAATCGAGATTGCAATCAAAACAAAGGACAAAACGCAGGAAGAACGACCGAAACCTACCTTTGCTTCGGTACTCATATGTACGAATAAATAACCAGAGGTTGGACCAACAAAAAAGGCAATATTGGTGTATCCCACAAAGAAGCAAAATATGGATATAAACCTAGTGGCAAAAGGATGGAAAGTGAAGAATTTACGTCGAATTTGAAAAGAAGAGTACTCATTGAAGCAGGAGATGACGCCACAATTGGGAAGATAAAAGAAATGAGAAACTTAAGAGCCCAAGACTGAAGCTGGACCAACCAAGGGAGCGAGGAACTTAAATAATAATTTATGGCATTCCAAGAAAAGAAGACGATGATCAACTACTCGAGAAGATATGAAGGCAATATCTACACGAGTAAGGAGGAATCACCAAGAGTAGAATGATTATGGCGGATTTGGCGCAAGGGCGTGAGGGCACGGAGCATCGGAGCTGTTCATGCTCTGTCATTTTGATCGCCCGGTGGTCATATTACCTCAAAGTTTCCAGTTTTTTTTCCCTCAGAATCTACTATTTTTCCCTCAAAATTTCCCTTTTCTCCTAAAATGCTCTTTTTTTTTTCCTTTTGAAAAGTGAGAAACCCCGAAAAAGCTAAAAAAGACAATTTCATGCCANGGGAATATTAGTTTTATAGACATAGGTATGCCAAATAGATACATGGGATCCGGAGCCAGAACCGACCGGCTGCATGTTGTGATGTCACCCGACCGCCATATTGGATGTTGGTGACTTAGACATTGACCGCAGTGACCTTTAACCTTGAATACCGCAAAAACATTCAATAATTTATAAACATATATTTAAAAATGTATTCAAAGTTACGAATAACTTAAAACCTATTATTAAAATATATTGTAAATAATTATTTAAACATTATTACTAAAACATTTGTTATAAAACATTATTAATAATTACTTAAAAATTACTAAAAATTTATT
>NQII01000057.1:1306716-1443272 GCA_002778355.1 Clitarchus hookeri | reverse complement strand
TCAACATCAATCAATCACATTGTCTTAACATTCCCTCCCAACCCCATCGCCTATACTTATTCGTACGCAGACATCTTGGTGTGTTTGTTCTTCATTTGTTTATACATTGCTGGAGGATGCCATATTAAAGTTAATATGTTAACTTTTATATCACCTAGGTGGAACTAGTGTATTAATAATCGACATCACCACAAGTCGAGTTCTCGATTTAGCCACTAGGTGGCAGGTATATTTGTTTATGTTTTTTAAATGTATAAGTGGTTATATCAGCGCCCTCCATAATGCCAAATTAATACCCAGGGTCCGAAGTCAGATCTGACCGTCAGCAATCTTAGTAATGTCAGCTTCCTTAGCCGCCATATTGAATCAAAGAGACCTTGACTTATTTTTTTTTGCCCTGGAGACTATTGACCTTAAAACAAAGAAATCGCAAAAATTCCACAATTTATAAACACATAAATTTTTTTTTTTAATACATCTAAAACAATCTTAAATTATAAAAAAGTTTAAACAATTTTACTAAAAACGTATTAATAGCATTAAAAAAATTTAAAAAAAAATTGTATTTACGTAGGTTCCCTCAACACCACGTCCAGCAAACGACTTACCCTCGCCAATGTTCCTCATTGGTAAATTAGTCAGTTCACCTCCACTCACTCCACCAATGTTATTCATTATTGATAACTGGTGTTCGCACCCCCTCCCCCTAAAAATGTGTTTTTAAAGGTTGGTTACTCACGCCCGTTCGACCTGCCACCAATGTTTCTCATTGTATTAGCATTCTACTCCCCTATTTCCTAACATTTGCTCATTCTGTCGAATGCACTCCACCCATCTCATACATTTTTTCGTTTGTAGTTAGTTTTTTTTCATCGCCTTGGTGATGCTAGTGTATTAAACATCGATTTCGCCAACAGAGGAGCTGTTGATTTAGCCACCATGTTGGTTGTTGGCAACTTTGACCTTCACTCCAATGACATTGAACTCGAAAAATTTAGAAAAATCACAGTCTATACAATTATCCATTACTGGATGGTCACCACAAGGGGCCATACCGACTAACCATACTAGCTAACGACTGATTCCACCCAAGACTGGTGCCTGGTGAGACGGGCTGAGCACAAGACTATCTCCTGACAAGATGAGTTCCTACAAAACTGGCTAGACCAACTCAAAAGACCAACCTGGCATACCACCCACCTTTACTAACAATGATGGACAATCTCGAAATAATGTATCTTATAAGAGTCTCGTAACTAACCTTATACACAAAATCTTCGGAAAATTTTCGCTAAACATTTTTACCACAGCTGACCATACCAAAGGGTAATACTTACTTACCAAGCCAACTGAGCAGGCAAACCAACTTGTTGCGAAACATTTCTCAAAAATATTCCAATCGCTTCATTCGATCGCCATATAGAATTCATCCATTTTAAACCATCCGTATAACATAATACTTCAGATCAACCATAGCCTCCCCCCTGCACATGCTTACATAAATTTTATTTAAAACAGCCTCTCGAAATCGATTGTTTACACCACTGAATTAATATTTTTCTCAGATAAGCAGAAGGGACTGTATAAAAAATTAAACACACATTACTCTGTATATAAATTAAATTTTTTACTTAATACACATATTTTATCTTTTTCATTATTTTATGAGATTTATGCAGACCATGGATAGTAGCAAAAGTCTCATCTGATATAACTCAAACCCTAAAGTTATTTGATAATTTATAATTTCATCACAATGTGTGAGAGATCTCCGCATTTTCGCAAGCCAATCAAATTTCTGAGTCTATCATCATGTTCATTTGGGTCTTCGGGATAATGGCAGTTGACATTCTGACACAGTGAGGTGAACATCGATTTCGAAACACCCTCTCGTCACACCACGAAGGTGTGTTGTGAATTCGAATGCCTGACTTTTACCAAACCAATTACAGAGCCGCGACCTGCATTATCGCCAAATGATTTTCGTCAATGCCAAATCTGCGATTCGAAATGCTCAGCCACATGAGAGAAACATCACGAAGAGTCCACCGCACACACCACAATAAGCACCACATACTTCGCAATCAGCTCTGAAATCAGCTCTGCGGGCTCCGCAATCAGCTCCGCACACTCCGCAAAGAGGAGTCAGCATGGAGGAGTCAGCATGGACGAGTCAGCATGGAGGAGTCAGCACTGACGATGTGCAATCGTGTATGTCGTATAGAACTACCTGCAAACCTCCATCGATTGCTCGATAATTACATGGATAACAATTTTGTTACTGTGCCAAGATCTTCAGTAAAATCTGTAATGCACGACACCGTGAAAAGAACGAATTGGTATATGTAAAGGTAAGACACCTTCGTTTGAATCGAGACAACATTTATTTACTTTGTTATCAACTTTTAATACACTACATAAAATGTTCGCAAAAGACGAGGAAATTCACACCATGAAGTGTTACGACATATGCACATGCAGTTTATGCAAGGTTAGATATTGAAGACCGCACCAAGATCGGCAAGGGTTCGCCTTTTAAGAGCCAGCAAGTGATCTCGTCAATACCCACTGCTGCGTCAATAGGTACTGCTCCGCAGACGATTATGATGAGACAGTTAATGATAATGATGGAATGAGAGACCTACGAGGTGCGGAATGTACAATTGCAAGACGTTTTCGTGAAGTCTATGTACTTTAAAATAAACTGTCGTCGGCTCCAAATACTGATGCTGACCATGCAACTCCTACAAAGAAAAGTACACTTGAGATTGAGGATGAAACAGGAGGTGAAGACTATTATGAAAACAGCATTGATGATAATGACTATGACGACAGTGTTTATGAAGTATCTCTTGAGAAGGATGATAATTCTCTCGACGTTCCCACACATTTCACCAACGAGGTCCCTCCGACAAGTGGTGTGAAGAAGGCAGAAGGCGTCAAGAACGCTCGCTACATATTTCCCGAAGACTCGAAAGAAATTGTTGATAGACTCAGATAATTGATTGACCTGGAAATATGCTGGGATCTGTCACACATTATTGAAATATCTATGATTATCGATGAACTGAAGGATCAGGATTATATCAGATTAGTCTCTTGGCTACTATCCATGATCGGAAAATATCTGAAAAAACAATTAGAAATATAAAATTTATACAATAAGTAAATAAATTAAATATATATGTATATAGTTATATGTGTTTAATTGCTTATAATTCTGTTCTGCTTCTCTGAAATACTTATATTCAGTGTTGTAAAGAGGTTAGCTACGAGACCCATATAATATATTTTTATCGAGATTGTCTATCATCTTTTGTATAGGTGGGTGACAATGCAGGACGTTCTCGTCGGTTAGTCTAGCCAGTTATTCAGGAACTGGTCTCGTCAGGAGCTAGTATTGTGTTCAGTCAGTCTCACCAGGAACCAGCCTTGGGTGTAGTTAGTCTTCGGGGGAGTCAGTTCTTGTCTAGTATGGTCAGTCGGTATGACCTCCTATTGACCAGCTAGTAATGGACAAGTGTGAGTTTTCTTGNGATTGTCTATCATCTTTTGTATAGGTGGGTGACAATGCAGGACGTTCTCGTCGGTTAGTCTAGCCAGTTATTCAGGATCTGGTCTCGTCAGGAGCTAGTATTGTGTTCAGTCAGTCTCACCAGGAACCAGCCTTGGGTGTAGTTAGTCTTCGGGGGAGTCAGTTCTTGTCTAGTATGGTCAGTCGGTATGACCTCCTATTGACCAGCTAGTAATGGACAAGTGTGAGTTTTCTTGATTTTTCGAGTTTAATTTCATAGGGCTCAAGGTAAAGGTCGCCAAAAACATACATGGTGACTTAATCGACAGCTCCTCCAGCGGCAAAACATTTATTTAATATACCAGCATCGCCTAGGTGATGATAAAGTAAACAAATGACAAACAGAAAAATATTATGATGGGTTTACTGTGTTCGACCTAATGAGCAAATGTAAGTGGGGATGGAAGGAGAATGCTAATACAATGAGAAACATTGGTGGCAGGTTGAACGAGCGTGAGAAATCAACCAATAAAAACAACATTCAAGGTGAAGCGATCACAAGTAATCTACTAATGAGAAACTTTGGGCGAAGGAGTGGCGGGGAACCAACTAATTTACCGATGAGAAACATTAACGAAGGTCAGGTCTGCTGGACTTGCAGAGGGAACCTATGTAAAAGTAAGTTAAAAAAAAAAAACATTTTTATAAATTTTATATTACATTTTTTTATAAAGATCTTATAAAAAAATTTACGAAATTTTAAAAAATGTAGTTGTGGAATTTTTATAATTTTTGGGAATTTTTCGAATTTTTGCGATTTATTTGTTTTAAGGTCGTCAAAGGTCACCAGCGTAAAGGTCAAATATCGAGTTGAAGGTATCTTGGATTCAATATGGCGTCTTAGATGGCTGACATAACAAAGTTGAATGACAGTCAGATCTGACTTTTTATCCTGTATATTGATTTGGCTTTATGTAGGGTGCGACAGAACCACCTATACCCTAAAAAAGATAAAACAAAATGGTTTCAACATGGTGGCTAAACCAACAGCTCGCCTAGTGGTGATATCGATCATTAATACACTAGCACCACCTAGGTGATTTAAAAGTAAACATGAAATCCAAGATAGCAGTATTTATCAATATATAAACAAATGAAATAACGAAAAAATGCAATATAGCTGCATACTACGTAATGAGTATGTACAAGGGAGAGGGGAGTGTTAAGAAAATGTGATTGATTGGTAGGGGTGAGTCGTCCGGTTTATGTGGTACTGGGGGAACCTCCGAAAATGTAAGTTTAAAAAAAAAAATTTTAATAAAAATCTTTTAATGAAAATTTTTTATTAATAAAAGTTTAATAACTAAAAAAAATATTTTATAAATACATTTTCAAATTATTTATAACAAATTTTAATGAAATATTTATACACTTTTAATAAATTTCAAGAATTTCTTAATAAATATTTTGTAAATTTTCGGATTATTGGGGCTTTTTAGGTTTTCAAGTTCAAACATTACTGGCGTCAAGATCAATGTCGCTGACATCCAAAATGGCGGTCGGGTGATGTCACAACATGGCAGCCAGTCGGCTCCGGCTCCGGATCTCTAGTATCTACTTGGCGTACNCGAAATGGATGAAATTAGCTTTTTGTGCTTTTATGGGGCTCCTTTTTGCAACTCTTGGGATTCTTTCTTTTCGAAATGAAAAAAAGGGAAATTTTGCGGGGAAAGTAGTTGATTTAAAGGGAATAACTGGACATTTTGAGGGAAATGGCCGCTGGGCGATTGGAATGACAGAGCATGAACAACTTCGACGCTCCGCCCCCCCACGCTCTTGCGTTAATTCAGATATAGCAACTGTAGCCAATGAGAGAAACCTAGACGTGATACTCATGCAAGAACCATACTCCTTGCGAGGAAAAATAATAAGGATTCTAGGACAAGTAATATCGACAGGCGAATGGCATAATGGTTTTGAATACCTGACTATGGAATAATGAGTATGAGCTCATTAAATAATGAACATTATTTATGTGTCGAGCTACGAACAAGTACTGATGGAATACAATTACTAATAAGCTTTTAATTCAAATATTAGGACGAGATCCGGATACATTTAGAGTAGTGGGACTAAGTAATACATGTACTAGGGAGGGAGAAATTGATCATTGAAGCTCACGTTAATGCAAAATCGCTAGAATGGTATGCAGAAGAAACGGATGTCCGTTGCATGGCAGTTGATCGCTTCCTTCTAGCGAACGATATTCATGTCGAGAATCAAACGAGTAACCTTCTCATGTATGTTTCGGCTGTATATGGCACACAATCAATGCTGGACGTTACTGTTGAAACCAGGAAAGAAGCCAGACTTGTTGACTTATGGGCTGTTACAGAATACTAAATCATTCATCGCCGATTAGTTATTTTTGAGATAAAAGAAAATCGCTGGAAACAAATGAATATGCTCATACAGTATGACAATATACATAGACCATGATGCGAATTAGAGAAGATTTTATAAGGTGCTAATGAAGAAACTCCAGAAATACAGAGCTGAAACTTCGGAAGATCTACACCAGAGAGCAGAAGACGTAACAAGATTAATCAAGGAGACATGTGACAAGTTTCTAGAAATCTCAGTACCAGGAGTTCCACTAAATAACTGGTAGTATGGTGAATTAGAACAACTTAGTAAGCAGGTCAGGAAGATAAGAAGAAATGTTAAAAACGCAACGAGGTGAACACAAAATAAGTATAATAGCAGAGGATCACAAAATAAATAGGCAGAATTATAAGAATATAATAAAAGAAAAACTCCCGGATATAGTTCATAACAGAGAAGTGGAATGAAGACCCATGGGGACTTGTATATAAATGCTTGCCTGCAAACTGAAAGTTAAACAAGTCATGAAGAGCCTAAACGGTACTCGCAGAACTATTACTAATATTCAAGAAAATTCAGAAGAACTAGTAAAAGTTCTTCTGCCAGATGTCAGCATCGAAAATGAAAATGTAGTGCGTCAATAGAAATGGAATGCGATGAAAATACTTTCAGAATCTGATAAGACGTATAAGTTTACAATTGAAGACCTTTCCCAGGTAAACAAGATGTGAAAGCAAAGCTCCAGGGCATGATAATATAACAACAGAAATTATTAACAGTTTACCCTCGAATAAGGAGAGATTTGCTGAACATAATCAATAATGGGCCGGAACAAAGGTTTTTTCTCCAATAATTTGGTAAAATAGCATTTTAAAGGTACTTTACAAAGGTGAAGAAAAATATCTTACAAGCTCCAAATCCTATCGACCATTAACACTATTACCAGTGATTTACCAATTATTTAGAAACTCTGGTCTCTAAACAGCTAATAAATTTCATGGATGCTACAAATGGATTACAAAAATGACATTATGGCTTCAGTAATGGCAGTGGCACAGAGCGAGCAGTCCTTGAAGTGTCAAAGAAGGTAAAACATTACCACATACATATGTCCTTGAAATTTTCCTAGACTCAAGATTAGCGTTTGGCCACAAATGGTGGCCAGAAATATTATGGCAGCTAAAAAAGAGATAATATCCAATACAAATCTATGGACTTATAATGAGCTACTTTGAAGAAAGAATACGTATATTTAAAGAGAAATCGATAGAAGTTTGACGAGGGAATTCCCACAAGGCTCAGTCTTAGAGCCTCTCCTATAGAACATCCTTTTCGGCAGTTTGTTTCAAGTGACCATACCAGCTGAATGTGAGATTTTTGCCTCTGCAGATGCCCTCTCTAGTCATCATAACTGCACAGAGTAGAAGAGAACTAGAGGCCGAAACTGAGAAAATACTTAATAAAGTAGAAGATTGGGGGACTGCAGTGAAACTCAACTTTGCAGTAGACAAGCCAAATGAAATGCTTATGGAGGGTAATCTCAAGATAGTGCCAATAATGAGATTGCAAGGCCAGTCCATCAAGCTGAAAGACAAGATCAAGTTGTCTTGGTGTGGTTGTGGATAGTAAATTACGATTTTATGACCACATGAGATACTCAATGGATAAAGCTTTATCCATATACATCAAGATGAAATCTGTGTGTACGGTCTCCTGGATAATTGGCTTAAAAACCATAATGACACTATATGGAGGTGTCGTCACGGCAATTGTCATGTATGAAGCAGCAGTGTGGTACAGAACAGCATCGCAGGTTCAAATAAAAAAGTTAATTTTGAAGAGACAGAGAGTAGCACTACTGGCAGCTATGATAGAATATATAACTATATCCATGGAATCTCTGGCAGTGATAGCTGGGGCAATACCCCTATACATTTTTATTAGAGAAAGAGGTGATATAACGGAAGTTAAAGCATAGTCCCTTTTGAAAAAGGAGAAGAGGGAAGAAATAATTCTCCTGTGGCAGGAGAGATGCGAATATTCTGACAAAGGCATAATCACATATAAAATATACCCGACTGTAGAAGAAAGATTGCATTATCCCTGGAACGCAACATAGCATTACCTGTCACAGCTGTTGTTAGGAAATGGGAACTTCAAGGCAAAATTATTGAAGTTCAATTTGATGGAATCACTCACCTGTGAAATTTGTGAAACGAAAGATGGTGTCCAGCATGTGGCTCAAGAGTGTCCCAAAATTAAATATAAAAGAATCGGACTGGAAAGGAAGCCAGCAATAACTAAAGGTTAAAATACCGACATTGAAAATATAATAAAAAATAAAGAAAAATATCAGGTTTTTACAGACTTCGCAAGACTGGTCATCTAAAGTTTGGAAGAGTTCTATGAATGGTTAACTCACAACCAACACATGGTTGTCCCCTGTTAAACAGATAATCCTGGAAGTGCCACAGTAAAACTGCTATAGAAACCTAGTAGTCGTAGTTTCCCAATGAAAAATCAGAATAAACTTTATTAAGGTACAACTATTAGACAACTGGTCAAAGTGGGTGTGGGGCGGCAATGCATCTCTGCCCCTTTGTTTAGAGAAAAAGAGAATGACTGATGACGACCCTGAAAAGAATAAGGATAACGAAACTGGAGAAATAAGTGCAGAAAAAAGCACCGATAACGGTAACGTACCTGATTAAAGAATATTCGGCGCAAAAAAGGTTCTATATACGATGATTTTAATAGATAATGCCAGCATAAAATTTGTTCGATGAATTTCGTTAAATTGTTAAATAGATATGCCAATCCTACCAAAATATTTATATGGCATCATTTTGATAATCAATATCTGACACCATTTTAGACATGTAACTTCATATCACTTTCTGTAGCACTAATGGTGTGCCAAATTGTGGAAATTTGTTGAATTGACACGGAAGTACTGAAAAAAATGTTCAGTTTTCTCACTGGGCACTATTTTAAAAAAAAAAGGCCGGCAGAAGAGTATCTCTATGTATAATTTATGCTTCAAATGACTACTGTTAGCCTACAAATTTTGGTTGAATTTTGTTGAATTGTTTTAAATAAATTATATATTAATATTAATAGTTTATATTTACATCATTAATAAAGGTCTGCCACCTATAACATAATAGCTTATACAACCTACTGTAGAACTACTTGTGTAAAATATTTTGTGGGAATCGGTTGATAGGTTCTCGAGATATGGCATAAAACCTCAATTTTTTTTCAATTGACGATATTTATAAAAGGAGGACAGAAATTTTACGCATCAACACATTCGATGATTGGCGTAGATACTGTACCTATACACAGTAAAGTTAAAATTGAATACATAGTTTGGTCGAAGTAACACTTAGATAAAATATTTGTATAACCACCATTAAAAAAAATAAGTGTTTTGCACACTTAAAAATATAATTTAATATGTTCTTCGAGAGTAATATTTCTTCGCCAAATTCAGAAGAAATGGGCTGAATGTTCCCCGAGATATGGCACATAACTTTATATTTTCATGCGTTACTATCTAACAAAATGGTGGAGAAATGAGTCTCTTTATAGACAGATTTCATATACAGGACGAATCATGAGAAGATACCGACACTCAGAGGGCCTATTCCTTATGTTGTATAGATATGGTTCCTGTTCCCAATATTTACAGAGTAATTTGGAACATTTTAATAATGATATATAAAATAGCTCTTTCAGAAGTAAAGACAGTGTTGTTTTATTACACCATATTGTTTACAGTTGAGTTTCACAATTGCGTCTAACAATTTACAAAGGATGTTCAAATATGCTTCCACCTACTTCCATACACTTGGCCGCACATTTGATGAACTGCAGGTGTTGCTCTACATAGCAGCACATGACTCTCTTTGATTTCTGTAGTGGCATGCATGATATGCGCAAGTAGTTCCTCACGTGTTTGTGCAGTTTTTTTTGTAAACAGTATCCTTCATCCATCCCCATACGCAATAATCTACTGGGGATATATCTGGCAATCGAGGAGGCCAAGGCTGAAAACCGCCTCGTCCTATCCAACTCCCAGGGAAATGCACATTTACCTGTTCAACAACAGCATGGTGGAAGTGACGAGGTGCACCATAATGCTGGAAGATCATGTGGTAGTTCTTCATGCAAAAATTGTAGATACACCACACTAGTCAAGCATTCCGGGCAAATGATTGGCCCAATCAGGTGATCGTGTAGAACACCACACAACACATTGATGGTAAAACGGTGTTGAAAACTCCTTTCCACTGTAGGGTGGGTATGCTGATTGTCGTATTACGCTCTAAATATTGGGAATAGGGCCCACATTTGTATGACATATTTTGCTCCAAATGATATAAGGAATAAGCCATGTGAGAGGCGGCAAAATCCTCGTGAATCAGCCTGTATATATGATATATACTACCAGTATCCAAAGTTAAGTTGAAATGTGTTTCGTTGTTTCGAAGAAATAACATAATATTCTAAAATGTTTATGTGGCCGTCATATTGAAGATAAGTGTCTGGCACATTTAAAACTTGTCAGCTTAAATAGTTTGGTGTAGTGCTACTTGTTTGCCAAATTTGGTAGAAAATTATTTATTTTAACTGAAGATATGATACATAAATTTCAGTTTGTCATTTGATGCTATTTTACAAAATGGTGCAAAAAAGAGTGCCTGTGTAAATACAACTGATGGTTGCAATATATATTGCTATCATACAAAGTTATGTTGAAATTAATTACAAAGTTTTGATTATATAACGTACAATGATAAAATACCTATATGGGTACCATTTTGAAGATAAGTGTCTGACCTACTCAATATATACATGTTTACATTACCTGCCCAGAACTTCTTATTTGCAATTTTTGGTAGGAATCGGTCAATTGTTTTCCTATAATTGACATTAAAACTGCCATCAGTGGGCACCAATTTACAAACTGGCAGACAAAGAGGCTCAGTGTAGACACAGTTGATGGTTGCAATGTATACTCCTATACTACAAAGTTATAATGGAATTGATAACATGTTTTCAACGATAAAGTATACTGTGATAACACGGTTACTTCTCCACCATTTTGAAAATGAATAATCTGATCTACTTAAGACCTACCTATATACATCACCTGGTACAGTACGGTTGCCGAAATTTTTAGGTTTCAGTAAATTGTTTCCAGAGATATGACATTAAAACTTTATTAATTCATGTTGCCCTATCTTAGAAAATGATGTTCAAAAGTGATTATTTCATGGCGTATATAATGTTTGTAATAGATACTGTCAGTATACCAAATTTAGACGAAATTGATAATACAGAATAGCAGATATACAATATAAACCTAAAATATTTGTATGGCAGCAATTCTAAAAATAAGTGTATCTTCAATTTTAATCGTATACGTTTATATGGCCTATAACAGTTTTACATATGTGCTTAATTTACTGATAATTTATTGTGCAGTTTTCAAGATATAATATATAAGCTTTGTTTTTTCATGTCTTTTCATCCAAAATGGCTAACCGATAACAATATACATCTTGAAATTCAATGCTTGCACGATGTACTGTCAATATAAAAAATTTTGTTTAATTTTGTTAAATGGTTCTCGTGATAATAGATATCACCCAAAATTATATAAAAAAACGCTTTTACGAAAGTAAATAAATGCCCGGCTTGGTCAAAAACTATAAAAGTCAGGTGTCCTTCCTAACGACTGTATGTGTACCGAGTTTGGTGAAATTCGGTTAACGCGTTAAAAAATTGAAAGTCGGGGCGGGGCATACATGCACAGATTCACACAAAAACACATTCACACACATGCGCACAGAAAGGAAAGTGATTTCAGAAGCCTTTCTTTCCTTCAGAATGTAGGCTACAAATAATTTAATTTTCAAAACTAAGCGTAAAATACACTAAAAGATTTGAAAGGCAAACATTTCACCTAACTAATCAAATACATGAACATTTAAATATTATAATGTTAAAAATTAAGCTGATCAAGGAAAAATTAGAATTGAGAATTTTGAAATCATGTGGCCAAATGGGGAAAAAATGAATCCAAAGTATTTAATGCTATCGATGAAAACTATAAATAAATAAAACCATAATTTTATAACAAATAATCATACATTCCTCAACATGGGTGCCATTAATTTTTCAACAATTTCTTAAAAGCTGAGTGTGTTGGTAGGACTTTACATCTCGTTGAAAGCAATAACAAGATAAATGAAACCAGAAACATATGCAACATTTGTGAGACAATTAAAAAACACAAGTCCTTTAACCGGGATGGAACCCAGAAAACCTCCAACCGTAAACTAGCATGCGTTAACTGCGTTACGGAGGTCAGATTCGGAGCATCAACTTCGCATTAAATCAGTCTAATATTTCGTATGATAGGCTTAACTAGCCTAAAAATTTACAAAGCCATGCGCATCATTTTGAAAATAACTGACTGAGACACTTAAAACCTTTAAGTTTACATGGCGTACCGAAGCGCTACATGTGAGCAGAATTTGGTGGAAATCGGTTTAGTGGTCGTGAGATATGGCATAAAAAACTTTATTTTCTTATTTGGTGCTTTCACACAAAATCGGCAAAAAAATACTCTCTGTATACGATTCTTCTATTGGATACTATCAACAAACAAAGTGTGGTTGAATTTGATTAAATTGTTTAATATATGTGGCAAACTTATCAAAATTATTGCGAAGCCACCATCCTGAACATAGTTGTATAATCCACCTAAAACATATAAATTTACATGGTCTTCTGTAGCATTAATGGTTTGCAGAATTTATTGGAAATTAGTTGAAATTTTGCAGAAATATGGCAACATTTTTTATTTCTCCCACACGCACAAATATGCAAATTATTTGGAAAAATTGTATCTCTGTGTACATAATTTATTCTTGTAATTAATACAGTTCAGGTAAACAATTTGGTTGAATTTTGTTGAATTATTTCACAGATACAATCATACTAATATAAATTATTTATATTAATTCCTTTAAAATAGTACTGCCTCGCCTGATACATATCAGTTTACATACCATAATGCAGCACTACTTAAGGCGATATTACAAGATACAAGATTCCGTAAAAGCTTGTGAAGGGTCTGCCATAGCGGCCGTTATACAGGCTAGTATGGAACCCGTCATGGCATTTCCCGCCTTGAACGGCCAGATTTCATATCAGGTTTGGTAAAAGGACACGTCCTATTTTTCGTGGCAGGTTCCATATCAGGTCACGTACCTGGCAAATCACAACGCAGTTTCAGAGCGTAGGGCGCTCCTGCTGTCTACTTCTTGAAACGAGTAGATGAAGACACCGAAAAGGATGCCTCCATCTTGAACACATATTCGTGAGGTTGAAACTCTTTCAAAAACATAAAAAATTCGACATCGACAAGTAATATTGGTGATGACAAATTTTATTTACTATTTAAAACCGATCTAAATATTTAAAACATTACGAAAACGATGAAAAAAAAAATTTCAGTTCTTCTCTTATATACAGTTTATGAACGCAATGTTAGTATGTGAACTGATAGTACGATGGTAGAATTATGTATCCCGTGAGTAATACGTCAATTTTGGGCGTGACTTCGAAAATCTACCGAACCCTAGTTTTTTATAATTAACTATTTACATACGGGCAATAACTTGGTACGTAAAAAAAAAACCTTCATTTTGCTAACGGTTAGTAATTTTCGTCGAAATTGAAAATAACACAATCGTACACTAGTGAATTCACAATATTTTCAAGAAAATGAATGAAACTATATTAGTTGTCAATTAGTTTATGTAAAAGACCAACAGTAATATAACAATATTCAGATCTGCTAGCTAATTTTTTATTGGCCTACGCAAATTTCTAGCTGGTAGCAGATCTACGAATGGGGAATCATATTTATTACAAACACAAACTGCGCACCCACCGAGGATGTCAAATGCTAGTACGCAAAATGCTGTCATGCAATATGATTCTTTCATAGCGTCTCATATTGCGGCTGTTATACCGGATCATACCCCAAGCCTTCTAGAAGCTTAACAAGACCATGTACGGCAGAAGGTGTCGTGTAATATCGGCTTTAGTGGTAACATCAAGTACGAATAGGTTGATTGGTCTTCGAGATATGGCATAAAACGATGATATTATTTATGTGACGATCTTCATAAATGGTGGACAACAAAATTATATATGTAATAGAACATTTGGTGATTCTATATTACCATTATACAAAGGTGAGATAATGTCGATTACATAGATTCGTAGATATATCAAACTAAGCATAAATTGTTTTATAGCCGCCATTCTAAAAATAAGTGTGTCACACTTAAAAAAAACATATATTTATATGGCCTATCACAGTACAAATTCTTCGCCAAATCCGTTAAGAATGTGTCAAATGTTTCCCGAGATATGGCATAAAACCATTATTTTTTATTGTGGTACTATCTTACATAATGTTACAGAAATGAGGCTCTGTATAGAAAAACATGATGTTTGTAATAGATACCAGCATACAAAATTAAGGTGGAATTTGTCTCGTTAGTAAAATATAATGAACGAAACTATTAATATAGCCACCATTTTGAAAATATGTGCCTGACCTACTTGAAACATACCAGTTTATACAAACTATTGCAGTACTATTTGTTTGCGAAATTTGTTTTAGAATATGACAATTTATTTCCGAGATATTACATAAAAATATATTTTTATCGTACTCACAGAAGGAAAGAAAAGCTAATGAGGTCACGCTCCATTCTGTGCCTGTTGTTGTGTATGTGCATATATGTGGGTGTCTCTACATGTGTCCCCCCTTTCTATATTTGGATGAGTCTACCGAATTTCACAAAACTCGGTACATACTTAGTACTTATTAAGGACACCTGACATTTATGTTTTAGAACTACGTGGACATACTTTTAAAATGGCCGCGAAATTAAATATTTAGTTTGATATGTCATATCTCGGGAAAAGTTCAACCGATTTCAACCAAATTTTGTATTCTGGCAAAGCATCGAGTAAGCATAACATTTTAAAATTGATATTTTTGTTAGACTAAAATTTTGGAATATTACACAAAACTAAAAAATAATGCTTTTACATTATATCTCGAAAACAACCCAGAAATTCTCACCAAATTTGGCAATAAATGTAATTCTGTGGAGAGGTCAAGTAAACGTAATTGATTGAACTTTATAAGGTCCCTATTTTCAAAATTTCTGTCATATAAATATTTTATGTTTATTTTATATATCTATTATATATCATTAAACCAATTTACACAAAATTTTACATAATTAAAAGTATCTTTAACAAGCATCATATATGCCAAAATAAAGCAATTTTTGTCTGCATTTTGTGAGATAGTGCCATGTGAATAAATTAAGTTGTATTGTTATATCTTAGTAAACAATGAACCGATTTCTACCACATTTGGCATACAAGTAGAAATGCGGCATATGATTTTTTAATGATATGTTTCAGGTATGTCATACTCTTATTATCAAAATAACGATTATATAGACATCTTATCTAAGAACATTATATGTCGAAAAAATATAATCACTTCTAATATAACTTTGTATGCTGGCAGTAAGAATTACAACTATCGACTGTGTCTATGCGTAAAATATTTTGTCCGCCATTTTGTTTGATAGCATCATATATATAAATACATTTGTATGTCATATATCGGAAAAATTTTTACAAATTCCTACAAAATTTGGCAATCCAGTATTACTGCGGCATATGATGTAAATTGTATGTTTTATTTCTTATAGATACTAATTTTCAAAATGGCAGCCACAAAGGCAGCTTAACTTTAAATGCTATATCGTCGAGATTATGTAATAAATTCCAACTTTACTTTGTATTCTATATATATATATATATATATTACAACCATTAAATATTTCGACAAGAAGCATATTCTGCCATATTTTGGGAATAAATTGACTGATTACTACCAAAATTGGCAAATAATTAGTACTGCGGCATATTGTGTAAAATTTTATGTGTTAAGTGTGTCAGGCATTTTTTTTCAAAATAGCAGCCACTCAGGCAACTTTGCTTAGTACATTTTATTGTCGAAACCATGTTTTTAATTCCAAATTAATTTTTTCTTCTGGCAGTGTATAGTACAACTATCAAATGCGTCTACACAGAGCATATTTTGTCCGCCATTTTTTAAGATATGTCACATGAAGAAATAAGGTTTTAATGTAATATTTTGTGAATAATTGATAGTTTCCCATCACATCTGGCAAACTATTTCCACTTCAGCAAGTGGTGTAAACTGCTATCTTTTAAGTAAGCAAGGCACTTATTTGTAAAATGGTGGCTAACTAAATATTTTAGCTGAATACTTTTTACTTACAAAACAAAATCCAACTAAACTTTGTATGCTGGCTGCATCAATTACAACTATTAAATTTGTATATACAGAGTCAAATTTTTCTGCAATTTTGTAAGTTAGACCCACAATAACTATTAAGTTTTTATGTAACATCCCAGGAAATAATCAACCCATTCTTACCTAATTTAGCGAGGAAGATGTTTTGTGGAAGGTTAAATAACTACTTGAATTTTTGAAGTGTGAGAGACACTTATATTTAGTATGGTGGGTATAAAACAATTTTATATTATTGTGCTATACATATATATGGAACTTTTTAATCGATTTTAGTTTTACTTTGTATACTAGAAGTATACATATACAATCATCTAATATGCTAATACACAACTTCTTTGTCCTCTATATTTGAAGATAATCACCAGAAAAAATTAAGGGTTTATGCCATATCTCTGGTAACAATGAACTGGTTTTCACTAAATTATTAACAAATGTAGCGTTATGGTATGCTGTGTAAGATTGCGTGTTTTAAGTGGCTCAGTCAGATATTTCTAAAATGACTGCCCTTTAAATATTTTAGGTTTGTAAATACTATCATTTGAAACATTGGATAGATTAAATTTGAATGTGTTGCTAAAATCTGACCACCGTAATGAAAGTGTTTGCATACAAGCTTATGGTAAGATATGTTCTGGGTTCGTAATTGTCTCACTACTGTTGCACATGTTTTTGGTTTCAAATCGATTAATATTGCTTTTGAGAAAAGTCCTACCTACCAACTCAGCTGTTTAATATATTATTTAAAATTAATTTCACTCATTTTGACCAAAGTAGGCTCATTAGTTATATCAGTAATATTTGTTGCGTGTGGCATATGTTACAAAATTGCGGATAAAAATTGCTCTGTATAGACGCATGTGATATATATTACCATAATACAAAAATTAAGTTGCTATTGATAACATGGTTTCGACGATAAAGCATACTTAATTAAAATGGCTATAAGGTCACCATTTTTTAAATACGTTTATGGCCGTTTTAAATTATACCAATTTACGACTTTGTCGCAGTACGACTTGTTTGCCAAATTTGGAAGGAATCTGTCAATAGTTTCCCCGAGATGTAACAAAATAATATGACGTATTCTTACGGTGTCATCTTAAAAATGTCGGAAAAATTTTGCTTCGTGTAGATAAAGTTGATAGTTTTAATATCTACTGCCAGCATATAAATATTATTTTGAATTGATAACATGGTTTGGAAGATATAATATTCTAAGCTAAAATGGCAGTATGTACGCCATTTTGAAAATAAGGGTCTATCATACTTAAAACATGATATTTATCATAATCTGCTACTGTACTACTTGTTTGCCAAATTTAGTAAAAATATGTGAATTTTTTACCGAGACATGACATAACAACTTAATTTATTCATGTAGCACTATCTTACTAAATGGCAAACCAAATTTGCTTTATTTTACCATACATTACCTTGTTATAAATATTTCTGCACACTAAATTTAGTCCAAATGGTTTAAATGGTATTTTTGATATACTACCAAAACCTAAAATATTATTATGGGCGCCTTTTTGAAACAAGCCACTATTTAAGTTTATTTAGTTACTTTTAACTATCAATTCATAGATTTACATACTGTCAAATTGGGTGAGAATTAGTTTAATAGTTTTTGATTGTGTTAAATAATTATTTTTGGGTTTGGTACTATCTTCCAAAATGTAGGGTTAACAACAATAAATATCTCAAAATTTAAATCCATATATGATGTTCTGCTAGCACATAAAATTTAATTTAAATCGGTTAAATTGTTCCCGAAATATGATATATCACCCCAAACATTAAATTGGCTGCCATCTTAAATGTAAGTGCCCGGTGTGGTCGAAAAGTATAAAGTCAGGTATCCTTACAAAAGCCTACAAAAGTGCCGAATTTGAAGAAATTTGGTTGACGGGTTCAAAAATTTAAAGATAGGACACACACAGACACAGACAAAGGAAATTTATCTCATAAGCCTTCCTTTCATTCGGAAATTAGGCTAATAACATTTTTGTGAAAGTATAGAGAGATGAAAGGAATGTGTTAGCAACACTTATACATCAACTACTATTGCGAACCGTAACGTAACCAATTCGGGTTAGAATATCGTAGAAGCAACAACATCACCAGCAGTAAAATTACCGAAATTTTACCTTCCAACATTAAGAGAAAACTTTGAGGAATGGCAGCAATTTTGTTAAAATTTTATTTATTTTACTGATGAAAACATGGCTTTATAAGATATTATAAAATTAAACTACCTTACGTCATCTGTTAAATAAGAGATTACATGTGTACACGAATGATTGCAATTAGCAGCAGTAAACTACCCAAGTAGCAATACACATATGGCCTATTTATGGTTTACAGTCGAATGCCAAGCTGGCAAAATGTTGGCCAACAACTGGCATGCACCCAGCTTCATTACGTGTCCTAAAGTGGCACCACTCACTAGCCATATTCTGTCCAGGTGTGGTGAACACAAATAGCCCAAGCATGTCTCATATGCTTAAAACAGCAAAGGCCCATTGATGTGCCACTTCACAGCCACCAGATGGCTAGCCATGTTTCCGATATATGTCAAACACTATATCTTAACAAATTATTTTTTTGCATTATTTCCAACATAACTTTTTTAAAATTTTGTATACTTCACTATTAAACACATTATACGACATGAAAATCTTATGCTTACCAGAGGAGGCGTGGGAGTGCGAACTTACGCCTTCTGCAGGGACAGTCCAGCATGCTAACCATTTCTCCACTGCGTTTCCTTAGGTTTAGATGAACTAATTTAGAATATATTTGGACTTTAAATATAACAAACACTAATTTAATATAAACTGAACTAAGTATTTCATATCCTTAATATTTACCATGTAAAACAATCTGTATTTACAAAGATGCATACAAACAAAAAAATACTCTCATTTGAGAGAAAATTTCTTACCTGAATCGCGATATTAAATAAAAAATTTGCCTTTTATATAATTTTTCGCAGTGTGAATGTTACCTGGATGCAGGTAATCTGTTTTCAAATGCTGTCGTCATGTATCAATATTTAAGTGATGTGAAACAAGAGAAGTCTTTGAATCTTTATTTTCTTAATATAGTTTATATTTAATTTTTTAATTTTTAATTTTAATTGTAAGCAGTTGTACGTTTAAAACATAACATATGACCAATTATTAAATACCAGCCACAAAGTCACACCTAATATTGTATTAACAGCATTTTGCCATATACATTTCCATCACTATATATTTACAAATAATCATCTCATTGTATCATGTGATCTTTAATTATATTGGACACATATATACATGTGTGTATGTAGTTTAAAGAATCTATCTGCGAAGAGTGGGAGCCATACAAATTCCCACAATAAGTCAAATTGCAACAGCAATGGCCCATATATGTACCACTTCACAGCCATCAATGGCCTACAGATGGCTACCCATACTTTCACCAGCAATAAGTATAGGTTATTTGCAGCCATTGCTGGAATACAATTGGAAAGCCATTAATGGGCCATTAGTTGTTCACCTACTCTCAACCTTTTGTTTCATTTCCATCAGCGTTCCATCATTGTGCCATAAATGGCATGCCAAATGTCCTGGGGCCAGCAGTTAACCATAGTTGTGTAGATGCATAAGTTTTCTGGACAAGCATTAATCCAGTTATATCACCAGTAAAACCACAGTCGCCCGAATGTCTCTTGCTACGTGGGTATGATTAGGCATATACACCATTAAAATTAGATTACAAAATAATGTTTATATAGTTCAGGCACATTTCAGTGCTTTTTTCGACCAATCTCTTGCAGAATAGGAATCAGCTTCAGCTTTAAGATTGGTGCTAGATAAATCTCAAAAACCAATCCGAGCATTAGAAATATTGCAAAAACCAACAGGACATTTGAACTCACTAATAATTCACATGATATCTTAAAAATTGGATTTTATTACACTCAGAGCATTTGAGTCAAAATCTACATCTACTAGAGTACCAACATTTGCAGAAATGTCTAAACTTTTACAAAAAAGGTATCAGATGCTAGAGGTCATAAATAATGGGGGAAAACAACATCCAAAGACACACCTCCAAAAAAACCACAGTTTAATTTTGGTGCACACAAGCACAGTTTCACACATGTGTGTACACCAGTGAAATGCAAATTATGTGATACATTACATCCTATTTACGGATGTAAGGTTTTCAAGCCCATGCAATTGTTAGAGAGTTTCAAAACAATAAAGATAATTAATTTTTATGTAAACTGCTTAAAGAGTGGACATATGAGTTCATCATCAATGTATGGAAAATGAAATATTTGTAATGCTAGACTCAAGAATTAACTTTATATTCCAGATTTTTCACAAAATTATAAATCTACAAATACACTGAAGAGCCAAAAAAAACTGGTACACCTGCCTTATATCGTGTAGGGCTCCCCCGAGCACGTAGAAGTGCCGCAAGACGGCGTGGCATGGACTCGACTTATGTCTGAAGGTATGCAGGAGGCTATTCAACCATGAATCCTGCAGGGCAGTCCACAAATCCAATATGTGCCAATTTAAGAAAGGGTTGCACGTCTGTCACGTTTAATGATTCTCGTCAGTCGTCGTTTGTCCCGTTCTTTCACGATCTTTTTCCGGCCGCAGCGATGTCTAAGATGTGATGTTTTACCGGATTCCCGATATTCACGGTACACTCGTGAAATGGTCGTACGCGAACATCCAAATGTTATCGCTACCTCGGAGATACTATGTGCAAACTCACTTAAATCTTGATAATGCCATTGTAGCAGCAGTAACCGATCTAGCTGCCGACCGCATCGCTTTACTCTGATTGGTTCCATACCTCTCTTATTTGCATACGCACGCCTATGCCAGTTTTATTGACTCTTCAGTGTAACATGTTGAACCCCTTCACCAGTGCGATTTACTTCAGCTTCGGAGACACCAACTTTAGATGCACAAAATATGGTTGAGTCAAGGCAACCACTGTGTGTTCTGTTGTCCACACCTGTCTGCACATCTTAGATACTTACCTCCAATCACATTCAGTATCACAAACAAATTTCGTTAGTACGAAAATGGTACGAATACTAATGTTGAAGCAGCCCAAGAAGTCAGCATCTATTTCAGGCATAGACTCAGAAGCAATAAGGGCATGTCCCATCTCACAAGGAAAGATTCAATGAAGATTTACAAGCTCAATGAAAAAAAAAGTACAAGGTTGTGTTGTTTCTGGCACTTTATGTACTTAGCCCCAACATAGAAGATATAGTATGTTCCTACTAAGCATTCGTGGCAAAACTCAAGAAAATTTCAAAATTTTTAAGGCATTGAAGATTTATCATCCAAATGTAGACACACATAAATTAAACAAGCTTGTGAAGACAATTAAAAAAAACTACAAAATTGTGAAAGTAAGAGATTTAATGTAATACTTCCAAACTATGAGTCCTTGACAAAAAACAGGCTATTCTTATGACACAGCACTGCATCTATTTCATAATCAGGAGAGAAGGCTAGAAATAAATCAATCACTTCAAACCGATTACTTAGACTTTATGCAATAATACAAGATTTTGTATCACAGGGTACTAGTCCCTGAATCAGTGACTTCCACACCCATTCGCATATTCTATATTCCACATCCCAGTGTTCATAAGAAAACAAAGTCAACAACAAAATTAAGAGTAGTATTCGATTCACTGTCAAAAAAATAATCTGGTTTGTCACTAAATGATGCCCTCATAGTTGGACCCCACTGTCCAAGTTGATATGTTTTGAAATATGACGAGATTTAGAACACAAAAATTTGTAATAACAGCCGACAACGATAAAAGTGTATAGGTAAATTCGGGTATATCCTGAAAACATTTATGGAGGGATAACCGTGGATAAAATATGAAAATTTCAAAATTGAAAACTGTCGCTTGTATAACAGCAATTGGTCTATTGCTTGCCACACAATGAGTTCAACAGTTCACAAGAGAAGAAGTAAGAACTTCCCCAAGGCATAAGAGGGTACTCTGAGAGACTTTTACATCGATTACTTGCTAAAAGGAGCAGATACAGTTGAAGAAACCAGGGATCTACAAACACAGTTGAATTTTGTTGCAACAGGGATGTTTCAAGCTATGAAAATTATTTTTTAATGAACAACAAATTTTATCACACATTTCTCCACAAGAAAAATGCCGAAACTTCTTATTACATGTTTCAGCCTTATTGAACGATTCAGCCTTATTAAATGATTCAGCAATCAAAAGTTTAGGTCTCCTGTGGAATCAACATCAAGATATTTTCACATATTTCATACAGAATATTAATTAAGAGGACTATGTTTCTAAATAATCCACACGATCTAATATGGCGCCAAAATTTGACAGTTAAGTACAGAGAGACCCTGTTATATTACAATCGAGTGTGTTTCTGCAGCAATTGTGGGAACTTAAGTTTAATGGTGATGATTAACTTCCAGCTAGTGTACATTCAGCATCCAGACAATTTCGACAAGAATTTCCGTATTTGAGAATGTTACAAATGCCTCGTAGGGTTGCCAAAGGTTAGACTAAATTTCTCCTTTTTGGGTTATGTGATGCTCTCGCAAGAATATATTGAAATTACAACTACATCCAAAGCAAGAGTCCTATTGAGGTAGCTATATCAAGATTATTATTTTCAGTACTACGAGAAGCTCCTCTCAAGGAAAAAAAACTCTGCCTCGATTAGAGCTTCATGCAGCAGTATTGATTACATGATTGACACAAAGACTAATTAATGCAATCAGTGGACTATAAATCAACACTTTATCTGAACAAATTTCACACTAGTGCTTCACAAGTGGAAATCTCCATCATCACAGTGCAAAATTTTCATGTCCATCCTTGTTGCTAATATACAAAGGCTGATTGACAATGTGATTGGAGACATAAACATACACGAGAATCCCACAAACACATTTAACAGGAATTGATGCGACTGAAAACTGTACACTTGAATATGTG
Source organism: Clitarchus hookeri (assembly GCA_002778355.1). Lineage (NCBI taxonomy): Eukaryota > Metazoa > Arthropoda > Insecta > Phasmatodea > Phasmatidae > Clitarchus > Clitarchus hookeri. The sequence goes on along the minus strand of NQII01000057.1, from coordinate 1,419,896 downwards.
GTGGTGAGATCCTCATGGTTGGAAGATGAGATGGATGGCCATGCTGTCGTGATATTTTCACTAAGAGAAGAAATACCAGAGAATCAGAAATAAACAATTGTTTTGGTATTCAGTCAATCACTCTATGTAATTAACAATTGTTTGCCTTTCACCAAGTTAAAGAGAGTAATTGCTCACTGACATTGATTCATTCTCAACACATGAAAGCCAAGCCCTAAGATACAAGAGCCATTTTTCTCAAGACCTCACTGTTAAGAGCCACCCAAAGCTCTTCACACACTCTTGAGCACTATAAAATATTTCCAGAGGACAGTACATTTACAAGGAGAACAAACTGAAGAAAATGAACCCGTTCTTGATTGAAACAATGTCATAAGAGTCGGCGGATGAATTCAGAATTTAAGCTTAGTATATTACTAAATATATCCCATCGTACTACCAGCTAAAATTAATTTTCTAAACTAATAGAAAATAATGAACATTTGAAACTACTCCATCAGGACCACAGCAATTGTTGGCTTTGCTAAGGCATATGGTCTGGCACTAAATGGATGTAACCTAACAAGGCAAATTGTACACCAATGTATAACATGTTTATTTATAATCCAATATTAGCAATGCAAATGATGGGGAATTTGCCGTGAGAAAGAGTAACCCCAAGTCGTCCATTCCTTCACAGTAGTGTTGATTTCTGTGTACCAATCTTCATCAGAACAAGCCACAGACATGGCAGCTCATTGATTGAATCATATATTGCAATATTTTCAAGTTATGCAATCAAAGCTCTTATTGTAGAGCTTGTAGGCAATCTAACCATTGAGGAATTTGTATGAGCTTTGTAGTGTTTCATAGCCACATGTGGTAAATGTGCGCATTTACTTTAAGATAATTTTACAAACTTCAAGGAAACAAATCGATAACTCGAATAAATTAATATTCTCTTGATTTTGAAGTGAAATCTGACACAACTGCAGAAATGTCTACCCTTTGAGAGAATTCAGTGGATTATTATTATCATTCGGTCCCCACAATTTGGCAGACTGTGGGAGGTAGCATTTGAGTCAAAGAAGCATCACATGAACCCCATAATATGAAATAATTCCTTAAGTTTTGAAGAATCTTACACATTACTGACACAAATTGAAACATGCATGAATTCTCGACATACTACTATATTGTCTTCAAATTAAAATTATTTATCTCCACTAACTCCTGGTCATTTTCTTATAGGTAGTGTACCCACATTCATAATAGACGACGATATAGGGTTATTAAAAAAATCAGAATTTAAATATTGCAGCATGTACAACTTTCGCAGCACCTCTGGCCACATTGGTCCAGAGAGTATCTTTGAATTCTAAAACAGAGTTCAAGTTGGAGTGAATGAGTTCGGAACATATATACTTGGAGTTATTGAAGGACAACCATCTGCCACCATTACAGTGGACCTTGGCTCACGTAGTGGAACTGCATCCAAGTGCATATTCTACATCGGCCACTCTCACATCAACAGCGATGTCACGAAGAGTAAAAACCAAGCTGTACCTTTTGACAAAAGATGCCACTGACGATCAGTTTTAAATTGATGTTAATTATCTCAGAATTAGTCACTAAATATGAATTGTTTTAAAGGTGTTCCTTCAAGGTGGACTACTTATCTGGAGGACTTAATTAAAATAATCACCACAATCAATGGTATTTATGAAGATTACCAAAAATATATCTTTAATTATATTCTCTTTGGTAGTTAACATGAAACAACATAATTTCAAAAATGTAATTTGAACACATACAAGTAATTAATATATTTCGATACAGTAAACAGTTTGGTGGAACTTCAATTCTATTCATCATGATATTGACAAAGAACAGAGATTTATGCCTTATTAATACAAGAACCAATATACCTCTTACCCCCAAATTTTGCACACAAGTAGAGCTTTGGTATGCCTGTAAACTTGCATGATTTAAGTAGTTATGAGATAAGTTTAAAAAATAACAGACATTTGTATATTTCAATTTACTATACCCTATCTACCAACATATTGGACTCATTATTCCAATGTTTATTGTTTGAAGTCTACCTCTATAGGGTAGTTGGTTGCACACTGGCTGAAGGCAAGAGTATTTTTGGCTTTAATCCCAAGAAAGGCATGTTTATACGCCGAAGAGCCAAAAAAACTGGTATAGGCGTGCATATGCAAATAACAGATGTATGCAACCAATCAGAGTAACGGGATGCGGTTGGCAGCTAGATCGGTTACTCCTGCTACAATGGCAGGTTATCAATATTTTAGTGCATTAAAACGTGGTGTAATAGTACGTGCACGAGAGATGGGACATAGCATCTCCGAGGTAGATGATAATATTTGGACGTTCGCATACGACCATTTCACGAGTGTACCGTGAATATCGGGAATCCGGTAAAACATCACATCATCGACATCGCTGCGGCGGGAAAAAGATCGTGAAAGAACGGGACAAACGACGACTGACGAGAATCATTAACTGTGACAGACTTTCAACCCCTTCTCAAATTGGCGCAGATTGGATTTGTGAACTGCCCTGCAGGATTCATGGTGTGAATTGCCTCCTGCATATTTTCAGACATTAGTCGATTCCATGCCACGTCGTCATGCGGCATTTTTGCGTCCTCGGGGAGGCCCTACACGATATTAGGCAGGTGTACCAGTTTTTTTTTGCTCTTCAATGTATTTTAACATGTTTCAATAGCGTTATGTTACATACGTTTCTGGTACCATATATAATTGCTTTGTTGTCAATGAGATGTAAAGTCCTGCCTTTATTCTAAGATTATAATAAATTCATAAAATTACTTCCATATATGTAGAATAAAGTAGACTTATGAGGTATATGGGTAATTTCTTATGCTAATTAAAACTTATTCTTAGATAGATAGAGCTCTTGTTTCATATTACTTTAATTTTATCTTAAAATTTTAAATCATTTCTTGACATAGCATCAACTTTTGCGATAACGAAAAAAAAAAATGAAATCTACGGCATGTTTAATAAATGATTAGGTAAATTGTTAAGGTTAAGAACATTTACGAAGCGGCACAATCAATACATCCTGTATCAGTTTCTCTCTCCAGAGACAATGTTATTCCTATGCTCATATAAGAAAATAGGCTTAAACTGTATTATGACATTAGTTCTTTGCTTACAGCAAGTATTATGAGAAGGATTCCCTCGTCGCTGATCCAGACTATGGTTCGATTCTCAGCTCTTTATTGGGTAAGTATTTATTTTTAACATTCTAAACCAATAATAAATAATGAAAATAGTGTGCACTGAATTGGTCTATCATGAGACTTTACATTCTTTCTGTGAGTTTTCATTTTATCGTAGTTTCCATTTATTTGGTTTGGTTTTCAATATTTTCGATTTTATAATTGTGTATTTAATAAAAACCCACTGTAAACTTGAAATCCCTTGGAATAAATCATGGTCTTTTAATTCCAAAGTCAAATTTATATTAAATATTAACATGTGGAATGTTTATGTTATATAACATGCATAAGAGAGTAAATAAATCGATGTAATTTACCGATTTTCGCATAGGCTCTGTGTAACTTAATTTTACTTTTTTATATAATTTTTAATTTTCCATTGTCAAATTAATTGTGTATCTACTGGGGTAATGCTGAAATTCATTAAAAGTTTAAAATACGAAATTTTATTTCAATGTAAACTTATTAGGAAATTTATGGTTTTAAAGATATTTGTAATTTTATCTTCCTTCTTAATGTTGCTTGTTTTACAGTTGCTTCTCTCAGTCCATTTTAATTTGCAACGAATTTGCAGTACAAAGCAAACAGTAATCTTTCGTAGACTTGTCTACTGTATCGGTAATCTACTTTGCCAGTATGGTGTATTACATACCGGATGTAACAAAACACGTTACAAAAATTTCGAGGGACAATACAATGAGCATAAAAGAAACTCCAATTTTGAAGGTCTATAACATCAAAACCAAACATCTTACAACCGTGATTGACCAATCAAACGAACCGTGGATCCGTGACGTTTGTTTATCATACATTCATAAATATTCAATGTGACCACCATGAGTGGCCCGAACGGCATCTAGGCGATAATCAAACTCGTTCCACACTTTTGTCGGTATGTGCAGTTTACGGTTTGGATGGCATTCGTAACTCACTGGTTAAGGGGCTGAGGGAGTAGTGAGCTAGAATTCGACACGTCAATGTGAAGGGGACGGTCCGATGTTTCCTATATGTGCCGAGGTATTACACTGGGATCGTCTATCGTCGCACTATGAGTGTGAGTTGTGTGTAAGTCCGCATCACGATGGCGACGAAAAAACAGAAGGCGTTCTGTGTTATTCAGTTTGCTAAATGTGAATTGGTTACGACTGTTCAAAGTGAATTCCGTCGCAAATACGGACTTCGACTTCCCGATAGGTGGAGTATCGTACGTTAGTTTCGTCAGTTCCATGACACAGAGTACCTTAGCAAAGGCACAAGTTCCGGGCGGCCAAGTGTGTCCGAAGAGAATGTGCGATGGAGTCAACAAGCGTTAGTTATTAGTCCGAGAAACACAACTCGACAAGCTAGCCGAGAATTGCAAATACCTCAATCGATGGTATGGACAGTGTTGCGAAAGCGATTGCTGTACAAACGGTACAGGTTAGAGCTTGTACAGGCTCATACCGAAAGTGATAAAAAACTGAGACGTGATTTCTGCGCGTTCGTTCTTGCCCAGAATGAGGTAGACGATGCCTTCAAGTCTAAGCTGGTTTTTAGCGATGAAGCTACGTTCCATACAAATGGTAAGGTGAACTTTCACAGCGTGCGGACATGGGGTCAGGAGCCTCCATATGAAACCACCGAATACGAGTGCGCTTCCCCCAAATTGAACGCGTTTTGCGCTGAATCGAAAGACACCGCTTTCGGCCCTTTTTTTTCACGAGCCCACTGTTACTGGAATCCCTTATTTGGACATGCTTACAGAGTCATTGTTTCCTCAGTTAGAAGAGGCGGCAGGGGCTTCATTTTCCAGCAGGATGGTGCGCCACCCCACTGGCACCTAGTTGTTCGCGGATACCTAAACGAGACATTGCCGCAACGCTGGATTGGTCGAGAAGCAGCAGGTGACTAGACTCTTCATCACTGGCCCCCAAGAAGCCCGGATCTTACCCTGTACGTATTTTTTAATTGAGGTACATAAATGATTAAGTGTTTCGTCTACCATTGCTGGCAGAGATGGTTAGATGAGGGTGGTAGGATGAGTGTGAGGTTAATGTTATATGTTTATCGGTTTTTCGGAATTTTTTTAAAGATGTTTTGCGATTTATAATAATAAATAACTAGGAGTTGTGGAAGGGAGGGAATGGGGTGACGGCGAAAAAAGGTTAGGTGAGGGTAGGGGTGGAAGTAGGGTAGTGTGGATGTGGTAGGTGCACGATGGTGTTCGGGGAAGGGGGCCATGTCCGCTGATATTCTCTGAACCAATTGGACCTGGCTTGGAGTAGCGAATCCTCCTCTACAGCTCTGAGGATTAAGGGACCCATTCTACTAAGAGCCTCTAATCCTCTTGCTCGACTAATAATTTTTTGGTCCATGCTTCGAGAAGCTTCTTATATACTTTCCTTATTTTTCCATTTTTGTAGTAATAAAAATGATTGTTTGGTAAAATAATTAATTTCGGAAGTGATTTTTGGTAGCAAACAGGCAATTTTGTGCAATAACATGTCCATCCAGGCTGCCAGTCGCTTGCCACGATCTCCACCTGTGACATATTGACTAATGGCTCCTGGCTCCTGATGCATGATATTTGTGCCAAAGTCACAATTTTTTGTTAACTGTCCACAAATATTACATACTCTGATAAAAACACTATTATATAAAAAAGCGTTGTCCTAGAAATTCGTTTAGAGCAGAGCGATAGAACAATAAGAACACTAATATTTGGGAAAAAGCAACACCAAGAAGGATACATGTGATTGTAATGAATTTTATACCATACATTAGGTACATGGCAATACAGAATTGATGAGGATTACAGAACTGTACATGATATCTGTCCCTGAGAACTTGGAATGGTGTGAATCCTTCACATTTTGCAATCAGAGCCCCTAAACATAGTGGAATGGAATCAAACATGACATTTATATGTTCCTGGGGAATCTTCCTCCATGTAGTTTGTATGCGAGTCCACAGAGCATCAACAGTGGTTGCTGGAGGACTATGACAAACAAGTCGCCGACCAACCATATCCCAGACATGTCCGAGGGGCGACATGTCAAACGATAGTGCAGGCCAGGGAACCAGTGGAACTCATATTTCATTGAAACAGTCTTTAACATTCCGCGCCACATGTTGCAGGGTATTCTCCTTCTCAAATATGACGTGTGGAGTTGCCTGAAGGAGGGGCAGTACTTCCTGCTCTAAAATGTTTTTCATGTAGTGGTTGCTGTTCATATTACCCTCAATATGTAGGAGTTTAGATCGTGCATGGTGTCCAATGGTGCCCCAAACCATCACACTTGGCCTTTGTCCGCTATGTCGCTCCACAATGCAGGCTGCCAGATTGCTGCTGCCACAGTAGCGCCTAACCTGTATGCAGCCATAACTGTAGGACAGGTTTTAGTGGGACTCTTCCGAGAAAACTACATTTGGCCACTCAGCATTCCAGCGAAGGCGTTCACATGCCCATTGCTGTCTGGCGCATTTATGGTTTCTGGACAATGAAAGCCTACGCAATGGCTTGCCTGCCACCATTCCAGCCCTCAGTAGACGGCATCGAACTGTCGACACAGACAGGTCCACACCCGTTGCAGTGCTCCAGTGTCGAGCCATCACTTTGGACGAGTCTGTATGGTCCATTACGGCCACGCGGACAAGATGGCGATCATCCCATGCTGTGGTCACATTGCTTGGTCCAGTACCAACTTGTTGTTATGTATGACCCTCTTCTATTTCCTGGTAACACACACACATCACTGTCATAGCAGCATGTCCTGTACGAGCTGAAGTGCTAAGGTATGACAAACCCATTTCCCGGAGACCGATCATATTTTTGCCCATTCGAACTTACTAAAATTCTGATATGGCGCTCTATGACATCGACGAGGCATCCTGGCACTTGCTTTCACTTCTTTTGATGACTCTTCAATGACTGAGCTTGGTGTAACTCTGACCTTTCAGGTCACACATGAGAGGGTGCTGCTAGGCCTACGTGTATGCCATATTTCTGCAATCGTAATCGCTTATTGCTGGTACACTGTTCTACACATCCTCCGAGTTTGGATACATTCGGGCTATTCTTTCTGGTTGCTGCAATTTTCACAATAAATAGTGTATATACTATGGTACATAGTCTGTTACCAGTGCAGGTATGCGCTGTAACAACGTACTGACAGTAAGTTGTTGTGTGTTTAGAGCATAGCGATATATCAGTATGCATGGGCTAATTTAACATATACGCACTTTATTATTTTCCAAAAAAATATTTATTCATGAGCTGCCACAAGTCTTAATGCTGGGCGGCTTGAGCAAAACTATTGTATATGTATTGCGACTGATAGCTGTTTGCGCAAAAACCCGTTCATTGAAGTTAAGGTTTTTGAAATGGGTGATCGTAAACATGGTTTATTACGATAATTTTTAACTCCACAGTATCGAATTAGTAATGTTGGTTTTTTGGTCCACCTACCAGACGCTTACCGTCAGAGCAAAATGCGCACACTCCAGTTTGAGGAGGAGGATTTTTGATTCTTCGAAAATAATCTATCAAGCTCACAATATGTTGTAATTTCTGCTAAGTGGGTATGGCATGGAAATCATCTGCATCCATTTCACCTGCAAGGTGCGCAAGCACTTCAAACGAGCGACTTTCTTCGTCGGGTTGAGTTTTGTCAATCGTACCTGCAGTGATTCACTATGGAACCTCATTTTGGACAGATTGTGTTTTTCACTGATGAAGCATGAGTTACTCTATATATTTTCAATGTAGCCTTCCGTAATTTTTTCTGTGGTTGATCAGTAAGTAACTGCACATAATTGTGAGTTTTAATCATTAATTTACCAGCATAGATGTAAACCGTGTCCCTTAAATTAACTTGCAATTGTTCGTTATCTGGTTATTAATCAACAGTTTTTGCTTTGAGAGTGTTCGTTAAAATGTTTAGTTTGCTTAGTTATTCGTAAATTATGGATAAAATAACAGCAATGTATGGCTACTATGGGTTATTAAAAAAACATTTATTTTTATACAAAAATTTCAGGTATGTCTTATTCTCAAAATGTTAATTACTCTTCTCTTAGTGTTTAAAACTCAAGTGAGAATAAGGAAAAATTGTTTCACATTTCAAAACATTTTAAATAATAGTTGAAAGACACAACTATCATAAGTTTTAATGCAGATCACTATAAATGTTTTAAATAATATCACTAATTCGTGACTGTAGTTACATGTATGATAATATGAATGTAAAATTACTCTATATAAATTCCTACTACAATTAAATATTTAATTTATTTCACAGTGCACGAAGGTAAGATTTACTTAATAGATTTATAGGGGCCGTGGTGGTGTAGTTGTCAGACTGTTCCAGTAGAATTGATATTTGGCATTTAAAGTTTTTAGCTGCGGCGATATCCTGCTAGATGTCACTGACATCGCTTCTGCCACCATGTTGAATTATGTAAATAGCGGTGGTTCTCTTCTCGACTGCCAGATGGCGCTGCCATCGCCTCCGCCATCGTCTTGGATCGTTATAATGCAGTAGTTTCCTCGTCGCTTGCTAGGAAGTACCAAATATTTTTTTCTTACTTTTCTTGTCAAAATCATATGGAATGGTGCGCGATCAAACCACCTACCCTCGAATATTTTTTTATTTTCGATGCGACTGTGATTTTAGCACCTTAGACCACATGACCACCTAGACACTTGGCATTGTGGAGACCCAATAGTGGTTCATACACTGCAAAGCAGAACCAGTAAACTCACGCAAATAAACAGAAAGAGGAATGTTAATATACCTATATATATCTATATGTTTTTCATATTCCTCCTTCTATTTCTTTGCATGGGTATCTTAGCTCTGATTTACAACACATAAACTGCTTTTAGGATAATACAACCCAATATATCTCGGTAGTGGAGTCACGATCGCATCTGATGGTAACTGAAGGGTTTGTCGTTCGATCCCGCAACGCTCCAAATTATTTTAAAGACAAAGGTAAGGAAAACATATTTGGCAGCGACATCTAGCAGGCGACATGGAAACTACTGTGGTAACACGATCCCAGATGACGATGGAGGTAACACCATCCCAGTAGACGAAGAGAAAACTATGGCAAATCCAATATGGCGATAGGGTAGTGCTCAAAGTACAAAACAAATAATGTTCTTGCAGACCAAACAGGGAATCAAACAAAAGTTACTCTGAATACAAGTCGGTGGCGTATGTACATCAAATGTTTTGCTTCTCATAAATGTGAAAGTTTTCCATATTCGAAATGTCATTATCCATCACAGATTAAGCTTATCACATTTCATTTAAATGTCGTGTGCTCATTAAACTATAACAGCATTATTTTCTCGAAATTTGCGAGTCAAGCAGTATTTTGTTTTTGTGCATCATAAGGTGCTCGAACGAAAGCTGACCATCTAAGGAAAAGGAGATCGTCAGTTGCCGTCCTCTGTCCTGTTTCACCCTTTGCAATGTCCGCGAACACGCAGGAAGCACAAGCTAACGGAGGCAATGTCACGATTCGCAGTAATCAGGTTCCTCACCCCAGAATACATGAAAGTATACAGAGACGAAAATGACAAGTTTCACCACGAATACCTAACACTGCACTTAAGCTGAGTGGCACTGGGTATCCATTGGCTCAAACACAAAAATCGTGCTCTACATGTATAAATTTAGAACGAGGCTATCTTCATGAAATCGTCAGACGAATACCGCTAATTCAACACACAATGTTTCAAAGCAAACGTAGGTAGAACATCCGACAATCTTGTTGAGCCTCGCAATAAGAGCGGGCATCTTTACGACGTCACCAAATTTGCATAAAAACCCACACAATGTCTGTAATCGAAAGTAAATTGAATATTGGGATTGCTCGCTCGACTCGAAGTAAAGAATGCGTATTCTCCACTCCCCGACCCTCCAAACTTTCATCATTGCATCACCAATTCTGAATGTTCCAGAGGTCTTGATATTTGACATTTCTATTTTTCACTTGCAGTAATATCCTGCCAGATGGCACTGCCATCACCTTTGCCGCCATCTTGAATTATATCAATCGTATTATCGGCTCTCAAGTACTCGCTGTTAAAAGCCGCCTATATCTCTTCACTCACTCAATAACATTACATCAATTGCAGTTGTTCTCTCGCTGGCTGCCAGATTTCGCTACCGAATATTATTTTGTTTTAGTTTTCTTTTTAAAATTTTTCGGACTTATGAACATAATTATTAAATTACTAGTGCAGCAGAAATACACATTGAAGACGAAATTTGGTTTTTCGTAATTTGTGTGCACTTCTTATGAGAATAATTTTGAATTATGAGTAGCAGAGAACAGTATGTTACTAGTCAGGGATGGGGGACGATCTTATGCTGTGTCAATCCATGTCAGCCCTGGCCATCTTGTTTTTCACCTCGGAATTTATATTTTTTCCCTACGAATTTTTTTATTCTCAAATTCATCCTCTGTATTTCCACCTTGTTTTTTCTTGCTCTGTCATTCTTTCTTGGTTTTTCCATTCTCTGTCATTCCACCTTGGTTGTTTCATACTCTATCATTCCTTCATGTCTCATCTCTCTCCCACCCCTTTTCTCTCTCGCTTGCCGTCTATGTCCGCAAGTTTGGATATTCAATGGTCCCTCTCTATCTGCTAGGGGGCGAATGTGACTACCAGAGTGTGTCACCATTATCGCTGTCTGCTGTAGGCGGCCATATTTAATTTTCTTGCTCGTTACCCGTGTGTGTGTGTGTGCTGACCACATATTCTACTATTTGCGGCTGGGAGCGCTGGTATAGGTTCAGCCATCGTATGTTGGTATTCTCGTCGCCTGCAAGGGTGAAATGGCGTCTGTGAGTTTAGTTCTATCGGCGGTCGCTACGAGCGCAGGAATATTTTATTAGTTGGTTGTTTCGGAATTCAAAAATGCCGGAGGGTTGTGGATCTTTCCGGCCACCCTTAGAGTTGTAGGCTGATGCCTTGACCACTAGATCAAGGGGACATCTGGGAAAGGAGAATGTTTAACGTCGAATACATACAGATATCACCATTCCATCATTCAGAAAAATTTAAATTAATTTATAAAAAAGTTTGGCAGGCCACGCCTCAGTATAAATGGTATTCAAAATTATATATATATAAATTCAGGCCCTGCGTGCACGCCCATGTATTTATATACATGAAATTTATATATNATTTGTAGGCATGGTTCCTGTTTTATTCCAGTCTTCCTGAGCGCAGGCAACTAATTACAACTACAATCCCATGTAACAAGCATCCATACAAAGGCAATTGTCCAGCCATATACATGCGCGCGAGCACATGCGCGCATGCATGCTTCTTTATCTACAACTTGTGCATGTTCGGGTTTGGCCGACATGTTTGCACTGGGACTAACATCGCCTCAACTTCTGTGTACGCCACTATAGGTACCTTATTAGCATTGTAAAAGTACTGTTCTTCTGTGGTGGGGGTATGGACTGGTGCATGTCATTGCAGTACCTCATGTGCTCAACGAGTGTCTCGACACCTGATATTGTAGAGAGGCATGTTTTTCGTCTTGAAGGGGAACTGATCGGTCTCGTATACCTTTGATTCTGGTTTACCGTACAAATATTCCAGAATAATATTAAATTTGATAACCCCCTGGTATTCGATCTCCTATTCCAGTTGGCAAACTATACAACATTTTATATCCTTCAGGTAACTACAGATGATATTTGCGTGGCCCGATGTATTCTCCGACACTTACATTTTCATCGTGCCTATGGAGGCAGTCTTCGCCAACACATAGCCCTAGGTGTTAGGCTCACAAACATCAGTGACGATGGCGACTCTATGCTGAGACCAACCTTCTGTGGTAATAAGGCGAGCCAGAACAGATGACTCGAGTTATGATGCATTAGATGATCCTGGCTGGGAGGCAGATGTCAAATTCATGCGAGCTTGTTTTGATGACAGTATGGTAGGCTCATTACATTTGGAGCTGTGGGCTCGCAGTTTATCTGATCTCTTAAACTGCCTCTTGCATTAGACACATTACAGCCAAGCTCATGTCAACTGGCATTTGTAGCAAGCCCAAAATTATAAATGCAGAACTTGCAATGTATCAAAGCACCCTGTCTGATCTGACCTGTGCGGGTTACAAGATGGCTGGCGAGTTGGTCAGTGAGGGAAAATGTCTTCCTGCACCTATCGCACATATGTTGTGCAGTCCTAAAGGGGCTAAGCTGACCATTACGCTCATGACGCAAGCCATTCGGACGACCAGTAATTAGGCGGTCGCAGAATCCATATTACAGTGCTGGTTGCCGTGCCATAGGTGTGGTAGGCAACAGAGATGTTTGCGAAGAAGGCGACGATGAAGATGTAGAAGATGTTTGTGAGAAACCACCTTAATCGAAGAAGAAGTGATGGAGGAAACTAGGTGATGGCGATGAAGTGTCTCGACTGTTTTGGACTTGCAGAACATGCGAGAATGGCTCGATGCAGGAACACCAGAAGGAAACCTAGACAGAACATTCAAATACCTCTAAGCTAGCCAGAATAAATAAGTTCCCATACCTCACATGCCTATCATAACATCGTCACAAACTTCATACTATCACGAAACACCTTGCAAAGACATACAATAATGTTTTTATCTCCACATGTTATAGCCATGCTGAAAAACTAACATAACACCCATACGACATGGCATGCATGCATGGCACACACTACTAAGCTTCCCTTATCGTATGGCTAGGAAACATGTGCGAAATGACGATTTTTCATCAATAGGTTATCACAGAAGACTCCCATTTCCCTCCAATTATCTTTACATACAATAATTGCAACCGTCGTAATCACTGTTGAGGCTATCTCTACAAACAAAGTGTGTCTAACCATGCAAAGACTGCATGATTAGACATCATGTGTGTGTGAAATTACATGACGTCATGCATATATGTAGTGGTAAATAAAGCGTCTTCCATGCATAGTTGCGGGGTGTCCTCCCTCATGTAGAATACGGCACACTTGCCATCGGTCGTACATCTAATAAATTGTAGTCTGGACTCATGCGACATCGGCTGATGTGCCGACAGGCAATTGGCGATGCTGTCACAGACTTTCATGTGCAACCTAACCATATTACCTGTTTGGTAGATATATATAATGTTGCTTTGTTCCGGCATCACACTGGTGTAGTACGTTTGTTCAGGTAGGAAGGTTGCCATATTCATCTTCTTCGTCAGACTACTGATGCCGACGAGCCAGATATGCGAGTATTATATAGTTATTTCATGTGCATGATGGAAGTATAACAACACAGCTAATTAAAATAAAATCCTCGACCAACAGTGCTAATACATTTGCAGCAAGGGCACAGATAGATTCGATACACTTACAAGTGATGTGACATTTTTGTTCTCCCTCAACACTTGCATGGTTTGTGTCTGTACAAGAGGCTTCCTTTAGGTACTGGAAGAATATTCAAGTTATGTACATAGCAGACCTCGGCTGCGCGGGGTAGGATACATGAGCTTCGACATTTTTCCAGTGTAGTAGTATGTATGTATCCTGCACACTTTTCAGCCCACTGACAGATTGCACCATTGTCTATGTCGCATGGGACAAATGTTTACCTTCTTTTTCTCGTGATTCTGTTCGGCAATGCCATCAATTCTGTGTCCACTGCAAGAAAGTTTCCACTTGCAGGTAACTGACTGGGCGGAGATTACCAACAGCACACCTGCCGTACTTGTAGCATGGTAGAATCTATCTGTGGAAATTATCGTACGAGTCACGACATCCCCATATATGATTTTCACCATCACATACCTTTACATGTTTGTATTCAAGCATTGGTTAAAGTACCAATTGTCTATAACCAACAAAATGGCGTTCGTACATGTTCACATTGTCCGGTCGGAACTGCACACATTCGCATTTGTCGAACATTTTTGTGAATGATGGTGGTTGTCTACTGAAAACATCTCTGCTGACTACTGGTGAGATGTAATGTTCGTTGCTTCTTATATGCTCGTGACAGCGTACTCACATTACTGCAGCCAAGAAAACTTCATACATTATTGGAGAACACATTGTCTTCCACATAACTGCTCCACGCTTCAAAATGGTCATGATATGTTCGACTGTACAGGTTTCTTCCTGATGGGTGACAGCACTGATAGTATAATACATTTCTTATTTTATTACCTGTGTAAACCATACATGACACGTATTCCCTAATTTTGCATGGCCCAGCATATCGATGATGGTGCAGAGCAGCTTTATATCCATTTGCAGGTAATACACGAGGCATGCAACGACACTGCACGGCGTCGAGTATAATACAAAATCTGCCTCTTCGCTCTCGTTGTAGTTGTGGCACACCCAGTGATTGAGTCCATTACAGCTTTCCACTTGCTCAAGAAATCCAGGTGGTTTGAAGTAAACACATCGCTACCCAGTCATAATATCACCGTACATGGACACGTTCAGTGGATTGAATGCTGTGTGCATATTTGATGTGTATGTGTGGAGAGCTAGAGTTCCACTGAGGCCAGTTGCTATATATTCCTACACACATTACGAGAAGTCAAAAAAATGCTTTTTCTTGCCGTCACCGATGGTCTTGATGCCGCCATATGCTATGTGCACTGTATTTAAGCAGTTTCATATGTGTCTCCGATAACATTAGAATGTACCACATAGGTAAGAGTATCTGGAACTCTGAATTTAACATGCATGTTATGCACATGCCATAGGATATATCCACCAGCCGGAATTCAGATGCTGTGTACCGCGTCCCGATCACCAAGCCAAACAGTAACATAAACAGATCAATATCATACAATTTAGCTATAAGATTGTCCATGATGGCGGCTTGTACTCATGTGTAAGAAAGCGAGAGCGCAAGCTACATGCATGCATGCAGTCCAGAAAATTATTGCGGTTTAACATCGGCATTGGGCCTGTAATTATATCGTCTGCTGTTAGAAGAATAAAACACAATTACTATTCCTCCCCACCACTACCACATTGGTATGTACCATCATCATCGCAGTCTATAACCCACATCCTTACCAGCAGTGCGCTCAATCATGGACATGACCAGCATAGCCTGCATGCGTCAAAGTCGTGTTTGGTTTTTGTTTACCACACTTTGAATGTCTTTAATGATAGGCAGCTGTACTCTGCCTGCAGATCGCATAATTTTACGTTCGTGCCGCAATAAATGCTAATCCATCTATTTTGCTTAGGACTGATCATGAAGACCTTGCTCTCTGCCTCCATGGACAACATGTCAGTAAGTATGTAAATTATTTTATCGTATTCTACTTCGCTCTCGTCCCAATTGAGGCCATGATATTGTTTTTCCAGCCACATATTCGTTACCATACATTTCATGTTAAGTATCCTCCATGGAATTGGAGGTAGAAATGTACATGTCGCTATGCTACCATCTACATATGCTATGCAGACATGCTTAATAATGAAACAACATGTTTACATGCAGCCCTGAACATTCGCAAACATTACAATGGTCTGATGATGACTGGATATAAGTACTAATTATATTAGCAATTTTACTACTCTTTAGAGAGCATTGTACGTGACCAGCCTATTGTCAATAATGCAGGTGAATGCCTGAGTATTGGCCGGGAAATTCTCTGCATTGGTCATTTCAAACCTGCAGTCGACTACGCCATACTTTAGGCTATCATCCTGTATGCTAATGTCAAAAACTAGCACACTGCAGCGTTCATGAATTCACTAGGTTCGGAGACTAAGTTTGTCCATAGTACGATCTCCGAAAGTTGGCATAATTTTTATATAGTACCTTATACATGCTATTCGTGAAACCTATGTTTAAATTAATATATAAGTAACACTCAGAGTTGATGAATACCTGAACATTGTTTATGTTTGCATGGTCGAATTTCGAGCAGTCTGCACCTAGGAAAATTTTTTTACCCGTCTGAAATGCAACTATTATGTAGCAGGGTTTCTCGGTTCTGAAACTTATTTTGACATTAGAATTCGTGCTTACGGAGCGCAGTACACTCGAAAACATTTCTAATCTCTTTGTATGAAACCCAATATCAATGGTCCTGCCTTTCTCCACATATTCCAAAAACTTCTCGCATTCTGACATTTTAGCTGC
Organism: Clitarchus hookeri; assembly: GCA_002778355.1. Lineage (NCBI taxonomy): Eukaryota > Metazoa > Arthropoda > Insecta > Phasmatodea > Phasmatidae > Clitarchus > Clitarchus hookeri. The sequence continues at coordinate 1,403,504 of NQII01000057.1, read as the reverse complement.
AGGGCATTGGTTGTGCATCAGAGACAGATAATTTTTTATGGTAGCTGTAGTTCCAAAATCTCTTTTCTCGTCCACTTCACACCCATTCAGCTCGTAATCGATTCTACTTACCATGTGCAGTATATCGTTTCTGATGATTCGAGTTTTCATGGGTACATCGCCTTCAACCTTTGTAATCAATCCATCGAACCTCAAATATTAATAACATGGCATGGTTTATGTATCTTGGTTTTGCACTGGGATTCGAACCTCGGATACGAGTTAATAGGACCCTTGCAAGTAGGGTGTGTGTATGGATTTCCATCAGTATCGTCTGGCACGATTCCCACTTGCGAATATCCGGGAGTGGTCTGGCCGGGGTTTGAACCCAGTTTTCCTTGGTGAGAGGTGAGCAGGCTAACCGCTCTACCACCATGGCCCCTTCTGCCTTGGTGATCGTGTCCATGTTAGTTGACCGAAAGTCCCAATATTCTAAGAAAACGCATGTTTTCAGGTGCTAACATGCTGGGTGCTCGCATTGTACTTATTCTGGTTTGGAACCATATGCTGCTTTTATTAAATTAGTACTCACTCCCTTAAATTTAAGGCCCATTTTCCCTTTAATGCAGGCGTACTGTTATTTCCTCACCTCGGAAATAATTCATGCGGCTCTCCTGTTCTACTATAGGCACAACCACTTCTGTACACTCTCCATCACAACCGGGGGGTAAATGGGTATATTCGCTAAATCCACCAGCTTAAAGCCCGCTTCCTAGTTGTAATGTAATATCACACCTATCAAATACATTTGCAGTTCTGGTGGCGCCCTTGAATAACTGTAGCTGTCAAAGTATTCTACTGTATCCCCGCACTTTTTATATGCAGTCCAATGAGTCCCCGGCCCATGTCTAGTATCCAGGTTTACTATGCCACAACGCACTCGTCTCGGACTGCATGGTAGCCGGTTGTGCATGAACACACCCCGGAAATTAAATAATTTTAATTTGCGAGCAAACATTTGTATGTCGATGTTTGTGAGAGGATGAATGAACAGTGATTTGAAGTCTGTATTTTTTGCCTGTTCTTCCAGTTCCTCTTTCCCCCTTCATTTGCATGGTACATGCGAAGGTACTGACCATTTCAATATGTTTTACCTCTAGCGAGCACCTTCATATATCTATTGTTTGGAATTTGCTTATGCCAACTGCAGATTTTGTTCCTTAGCCATGTTCACCCCACTCGCTATACTACTTGTGCCACTGATAAGACTACCAAGGGTGCCGAGTGCTGGCAAAAAGAGCATTCTATTATGCCTCCAGGCTTCCCTAATTCGCATTGTTTCCTCCGAGGCTTCCCATTTGCTTCTTCATTCCAAACTGTAAACCCATTCCCCTCTTGACTTCAGTTGTCTTAATCTTGGACACACCCCAGGCAACTAGGCATTCGCCGAGTTTGGACATGGGCAACCTATCTATCGACTTGACTTTTTCGACGAGAACACTGTCGGCCATGTGCCTATCTTCCAACTTGCTACTGGCCGCATAGGAGATGTAGTGTTCTGTGCATGCCTCTTCCTTCGAATAGACAGCAACATTTCTGCATGTAAATCGGCATGCTAAATACATGCCAGGTCCACAGTATTTGTAGCCAGGGATGTGTACTTCAAAGGATGGGTGGTTGATCAGTGTATTCACCAGTCCATGTCTATTCTTGGTCATACTCCCATGGCTCACTAATACTTACTGAAACTACTTGACCACTGCATCTACTATATATATGTTTTTTTTTTTCGAAGTGTATTTCCATCACTTCACCTGAAATCGAACTTGGCCACCCACATCACCGAATATCACGTGTGGGCCACTAGCTCACTGAGCCTCAAAAAAGACTGCCTACATTTGTCAGATGGCATAATTACCAATGGTATGTCTGTTCATGTATCAGTTCAATGCAGATTGTGCCAGAGACCACCATAACTCCTGTTCGCATCACCATGGATTATAACGCTAGCTATCACAAATCACATCATGGGAAGCTGCTGCCAAACACTGTGCATGGTATCATAGCAGGACCAAACGACTGTGGAGATACATGTGTTCTTCTGAGCTTGTTGGTGGAACCCAATGGCCTTTGGTACGAGAAAAATTATGTGTAATGTAAATCGCTACAACAGTAAAAGTACCTACGACTAGCAAAACTAATTTAGGTTGTAGATGGTCTATGCTATTTTATATGTACCGACAATTAAAAAGTTGTGTGGCCAATTTATGCTTTACCACACTTTGTGTTTGTTTTCGACGCTGCATGGTAATCACCCATGCAGCAGTATTTCAGCATGGGGCATGATGTAGCAGCAGATTTTATTTATCTGTGTCAAACATATTCACACCTGCCTAAATAACTCCTGTGCATCAAAGCTAATTTCCTTGTTCTATTCCGCATGGATGACCAGAAATTATGGCATATTTGCTCTGATCATGTTAATACGGATATGATATTGGCATTTTAAATAGATGTGCTCATGTTGTTGGCGAGAACCTCATGGTTTCCTTATGATAACTAAGGATTACCTACTTCATAAAGGTAAGTATTGCACAGAATTGTGTTCTGTTCATAATCGTAAATCAGTGAACGATGAGCTACGCCATATCCAAGCTCGGCCTTAATGGTCTGAAGCCTTCATTGGATAGTTATTTTACATCTACTGGCGATGGCAACTGTAGTTTCAGAGTAATATATGTCAATAATGTCGCTGGACCTAAACATGACGGTGATGCGGATAATGCATAATTTGTCTGCACCATCACTTCGTATTCTTTGCAGCCGTCGAGGGTACTGCAGACGCCGAGCATTAAGTATGAGGTTCATCTTCGCACACTGATGTCTGGAATGAATCGGCTCACCACTTTGGAGTCGAAATTCAGCTTTACGGGGGAGCGAATTGCCAGCAAGGTTCTTCAAGCATTGACTGAAAATGCAGATACCGAACTTATTTCATTAATGGAGGGTGTGGGCCAACTCTCTGCTCTAGACAAAATCTCACGACTGTGGATGATCGTCTGGTCTGGACCGCTGTGTTGTGTGCTAAATTTAACGGTAAATTTCGCGCATTTACTGAGGTGGTGAGGAAACTGCTTTCGGTGGCCGGCTCGAAGCTATAAAGACAGGATGTAACCAGGATTGTTCATGCCTTGTCCGATAAGAATTCAGACCATGAGCTATGATTGCATTGCAAGCATATTAGGGATTTCATTATCCCCTGTATTACCAGGCCAGAAGCGTATCCCGCGAACCTAATCAGACCATTCGAAAAAGCCACTGTGTTACATACATACTATATACATTCTGTTCACACTTTTAGTAAGATGACAGCTTCTGCTGAGAATTTACATCGTATGAATAAAACTTTCCGACATAAGTATTTACTGGCTAAGCGAGCGCACATGGAGTGCGATGTTACTTTGGAAGAGTCGTTTAGACCGATCACATCTTGGCTAGATAATTTACCACAAACTTTTCCCCCTGCTGAAATGAAGAAAGAACCATACACCGAACCCAGCATAAAAAGAAAGTGCAAATTACTTCCGGTGGATACTACTAATACTACTGCTAAAAAATATTATTTGCTCTTGGCTGCTTGTAAACGTAAAAATAACAAGCCTAATTTGCACATCACGACCATTCGCAATTACCTGACATTGTACACAAAATGGTTTATTGATGGAACTTATGGTGTTTATACGCGAAATAATAAATAGTTCTTGGGGAACAGGCAAATTTTTTTTCTGCTAACAATTGTATACAGATTGGTGACGAAGCAATGAATGCATCTCTGAACCTCTATCAATTAATATTTAAATGTGAGCCTGGCCATTTCTCATGCGAGGTGCCTCGTAAATACAAGTACTTACTTGTAATTACGAGTGTGCATTTGGCCGAAAATTACACTTCTAGCAATGATTTAAAGGACAAGACACACCCCTAGTTCGCCATTATTGCCGATTTGTTTCCGGATGTTGGCTTAGTGTCCGGATCGGGTCTGACATTGAAACTGGATGGAAGCAATCGAATATAGCATGTTTATTGTAATGACTAATGAGCTCGTATCCCATCTGTGACTGATAATTGTGTCTAATAAGGCCGGCAATAATTCCCACACGAACGAGATTGTTAATATCGTAGTAGAAATGTTTGGATGTGGGTACATAGACTACATGTCTCATGCACAGATAGAAGCCGAGCTCCATAGGCCAGCACGACGGACTTATCCTAGGGGGAAGATTCTGGTCTTTAGGCTAAAGGATCTATACCTGGCCAACATAGATGAAATTATACTTTATATATATATTAATAAAATATTAATATATATGCGGACTATTATTTATTGCTACAGCAAGTTAGCATGGGCTGTGCTGTTTCGTCGAAAACATGTTCACAATGTTAGCATCGCAATGAAGATGGTTAACAAGACAGAGTAGTTCCTAAGCATTTACAGACTGACATTGGACGGGAATTATTTACTCCTACGTTTCTGATGCTGATGGCACAGCATTGCATGAACCTTTACTCTATGCATAGCAGTATGAAAGCATTCATCGTGGAGTGGTTTAATCATACTTTGACGACTGTAAAATGGCGAGAATGTTCATCTCTGGGAAGTTACAAGTAGCTGGACATTTTTCCTTGTCTGCTGACATCCTACATTCACCAAGTACATAGCACTATATGGTGAGACCTGTGGGCATTAAGGATAATTCTTTGCTGCAAACTGTGTACGAGACTGGGAATAGAGTGGACACTTTGAGGCCTAGAGGGCGCATTGGTGAATATGTTCGTATTTCATGAGACAAGGGGATGTTTGCCAAGGGTTAAGAACCGAATTGGAGCTCTGAAGTGTAGAGGGTTGTCAGAATTCAGCATTACGAACAAAGGACCTATTATCTTAAAGACTTTGACAGCACTTTTCTCCTAGGAGGTTTTGACGAGCAAAACATACAGCTTACAAGATATACCGACACATGTATGGTTGAAAAAGTCGTTCGGAGGTCGGGCGATCGTCTGCTTGTAAAATGGGATAGCTTCGATTTGCATCGCAGCAGTTCGATACATTACTCTGCAATTACCGATGGGTAATTGGATGTCGCATTGCAAGATATATATATCTGACAAAATGTATTTGCATGTACTTTTTTTAAAGAAAGAATATAAATAAATTTTATTTACAATTATTTTTTTTGTTTGTACTCCTTCCTTTACATACAGGCAGACAAGCACATACTGACCGAGATTGTCTGTGTATGAATTACCTCAGTTTTAGGCGACCTGGCATAGGATGAGCTTGTTCTCATGCTTTCTTAGAGCTGGGAATTAGTTGATGTTATACACATGCTCTGGTAGGGCATCATGGCTGTGCTCATATTTATTTATAACCCTTTAATCTAGCAACTCTCAGGTTCCATCTTGGAGGGTGGCACATTTGTGTTTTGGATATATATATATGCATTGGGGTGCGCTGTCTCGTCAGTGTGTCTGGGTTTTTTTATGTACGATATAGGGCTCTCTCTAGTCGATGTAGAGGGTTAGTCCACCATACTGTTGTGTAAGTGGAAATGTTCATTGGTATTTATAGCCGAGTGTTTACTTGTAATCAGCGATCTTGGCTGGGTTACATAGCAACTAATTGACTATAAATAACACTCTCATGGGTAGCTTTTGAGTTTTTTTTACCGACGTGGCTGGAATAGACTGGGACCACAAGCCACGACTATTTTGTAGATTGTCTCACCGTGATGTAGTTGTGGCATGTTACTTACCACCCTACCTCGAAGCTGTAGTGTGATTGAATTCATGTGTGCATGCTCTGATGTGGGTGATCTCCAGCAATGCTCCTTTTGCTATAAATCCTACAGTTGGTTGTTACAGCAATGCTTCGCGCATGGTGTGACGACTAGGATAGCTTACAGNTTGTGTTTTGGATATATATATATGCATTGGGGTGCGCTGTCTCGTCAGTGTGTCTGGGTTTTTTTATGTACGATATAGGGCTCTCTCTAGTCGATGTAGAGGGTTAGTCCACCATACTGTTGTGTAAGTGGAAATGTTCATTGGTATTTATAGCCGAGTGTTTACTTGTAATCAGCGATCTTGGCTGGGTTACATAGCAACTAATTGACTATAAATAACACTCTCATGGGTAGCTTTTGAGTTTTTTTTACCGACGTGGCTGGAATAGACTGGGACCACAAGCCACGACTATTTTGTAGATTGTCTCACCGTGATGTAGTTGTGGCATATTATTTCCCACCCTACCTCGAAGCTGTAGTGTGATTGAATTCATGTGTGCATGCTCTGATGTGGGTGATCTCCAGCAATGCTCCTTTTGCTATAAATCCTACAGTTGGTTGTTACAGCAATGCTTCGCGCATGGTGTGACGACTAGGATAGCTTACATAGGTCGGCTACACTCTGTGCTGCGTGGCATTCATGGACACATTGGAGTTAGAAAAGCGCGCATTATCGTCGTTCATGTACGTCGCATTGCAATTGCCTCTATACGGATGCTAGTGTAAGGGCGAGGCGTTGGTCAACAGTGGAAAGAATCATCATTCAATAGCCACGTCGAAAAACCAGGTGGTATGGTAATTAGTTTTTTAATCCTACAGCTAGTTGTTACAAAAATGTTTCGCGCGCGACGTGACGTCAACGACCACATGCTCTCGCATAGCCTGCGTCGCTCCGTGCTATGGGGAATGCGCGGGCAAGTTGGAGATACAGAAGCCCCCATACACGTGCATAATCACTGCACATGCATGTCACTGCACAATTTCCTCTGTAAAGATGATTGATAAGTGCGATTGCAATTGTAATTAGCTGCCTTCGCTCATGCGGACTGTAATGGCTTACACATATATATCAAGTTGTTTGTGTGCACATGGTGCAAGCAGTTTATATAGATATTACTTTATATTACTTTTATATAGAGTTGAGGCTTTTCGGAATATTATATATATATATATATATATATATATCTGAATGACAGAATGGTGAAATCTATAAGTTTTTGACATTAAATATGCTCTCTTTCTTGATGCCTCCACAGTCTAATGGTCAAGGTGTCTGCCTTAAACTCCAATGGTGGCAGGAACGTTCAAATGTGCCTCCGGCATTTGTTTACAGTTCCTTAACAGCAAAATAATAAAAATTTCCTGTGCTCCTAGCGATTGCCAGTGCACTCCTGCAGACGACGAGAGTACCAACATAAGATGGCCAACCTGAGACCAGTGCTTCTAGCCACGAACTGTAGAACTTGTGATCAGCTCACACACACACTGGTGATGCACACAGGAATTAAAGTTGGCTGCCAACAGCAGTTGATGGTGCTGGCACACTCTGGTAGTCACATTCACTTCCTAGCAGGTGGTGAGGGAACTCCGAAAATCCAAAATGGCGGACATAGAAGGCAAGAGGGAGAAAATGAGGGGGATAGAGACAAGAAGGAATGATAGAGCATAAAAAACAAAGGTGGAATGACAGAACATGAACAAACACAGATGGAATGACAGATAATTAAAAACAAGGTAAAATGACTGGGCATGAGGTTCAGAATAGGGAAATTCTTAGGGAAAAAAGAAAAAGGGAAATGCCGAAGGAAAAAACAAGATAACTGCAGTTGATGTGGAATGACAGAGCATGAGCTTGTCTCCTTGTCCACATCACTTATCCCCTGGCAGTGAACATACTATTCCCTTCTACTATTATGTATTATCTCGGTTTTATAACAGATAGGTTGGAAACATCCATGTTATTGATTTTAATGTTTCTGTTGTGCATCCTATGCTTTGTTTTTATTACTGTATGTGCTACAATGTATTTTGTGAAAGTTATCGACCCTGTTAACAGTCAGTAACAATTGTATTCGTGTTGATTAAAAGGCTATTATTAATAAAAATAAACAAATTCTTCAAATTCACTATTTTACAAAAAATTAATTGTTGTAGCTATAATAAACACAGATGTTTGGGCTAGGTTTTAATATTTTATGATCTACTATGAGTTTGTGACAGCTATTAACTTTGTTAAAAGTTAGTACATTTATTTGTATAACTTATAAAAAATAAAATTAATGATCATAATAAGAAATTGCGGAAAGTATTTATTTTTATTTGCATGTATCACCAACAATTAAAGTGCTGTAACTAAGTGTGTTATTTTTCTTCAAGTTGAACTTCAATTGTATAAATATATCAGGACTAACTTTAGAAGCATTGCAAATACACGTACATGCTCAAATAATTCATTATGGAAGATATTGTACCCCCTTTTTTTTAATGATTTAAAATTTTTTAAGTAGGTTTACTTAAAACAATAATTTTTTAGTTACGACATTCTTATACTCGGGTGTGATATGTAAATATACAGATATATGTTAATTCTTATTCCTCTTTCTCTTTTCATGGGTTTCCTGGTTCTTCTTCACAGTGTTTCCAAACTATTGGGACTCCACAAAGTTAAATGTTTTGGTGGTGGTGTGGTCGAAGTCGCTTGCATCATGATAGAATCGGATGACGCATCCCTCTAAATGATTTTAACAATTACGGGAAAGAAAAAAAATTGTGTGGTGCCATTTAGCAGGCACAGAGAGAACTGTGATGACATCATCTAAAATAGCGATCGAAACGAGAATAATAATCTGGCAAATGACGAGGAAATAACGATGATATATTTTCAAGATTGTGGCCGAAACAATTGCTGCGCCATCTGGGAGGCGAATATGGTTACCGTTAAGATCGTTGTTCTTCAATATGGTGAGCAAAACAAGGAGGTATGCCAATCCCCACAAACTATTAACACGATTTCCTTCCATCATAGTAGAATATAAATGGGGAGTTGGGCACATTGGGACCAGGGACCAGGGACCAGAGATCGTTACTGTTCATGCTTGGTCATACTGGTGGGCCAGTGGCCATTTTCCCTAAAAATTACCCTTTTTCCCCTCAAAATCAAACATTTTCCCTAAAAATGTCTCTTTTTTAACCTCAAAAAAACACCTAGTCTCCCAGCTGCAAAACCGACCTGCAGAAAGGCAACATTCGTTCCACCGTAAGGTTTGGGATGCTCGCTTCTTGAGGTCAGAGCATTGATGACCATAATGGTTTTATAGGCATAAAGTATGCCAAATCGATACACGGGATCCGGGATTGGAGACAAACCTAACAATCAACCATATTTGTCCCGTTAGCCATTATAACAGCAATTTTGGATGTCGGTGACCTTTGACATTGACGTTTTACATTTACCTCAGTGTCCTTTGACCTGAACTGAAATTCCAAAAAAAAAAAAAAATCCCACGAAATTCCCAAAAACCCCCAAAAATGCCAAATATCCCCAATTATTTATAAAAAAAATTATTTAAAAATATATTTTAAGAACTTATAAAATAAACATTTTTAATATTCAGGCCTAGATATGACAAGGGACTGGAAGTAACCAGTCACAAAAATCTATCAAAAATCCCAAAAATATTCTAAAAATGTATTTTAAAAATTACGAAAAATGTATCAAAAATGTATTATTACAATGTATTAAAACTAACATTTCTGGAGGTTCTCCCTAGCACCATGTCCAGCAGACAGACCTTCCTTCAATCGATCCCATGGTCATAACCTTTACCTCCCCAACCAATGTTTATCATTGGTTAATTAGTCGGTCTGCCTCCGCCCCCCCCTCACCAATACTCATTCTTTTGAATACACTCCACAAGCCATATTGTTTTTTTTTTTTATGTAATTTGTTATTTTTTATCACCATCACCTAGGTAGCACTAGTGTATTCATTTTCGATTTCTTCACCAGGCGAGCTATCGATTTAGCCACCAGGTGTCAGCTATATTTGTTTACATTTATTTGAAGTATAGCAGTGCTGTCTGAGCCTAACATGTATGATTCTATTTGAATCACCTAAGTGGTAATAATTTCTCTATTTAGCCACCAGACGAGCACACGAAACAAACATTCTCATATACTCTGTCATGCAGTGCTCTCCATCTTTTATATAGTATTTTTAAATATTACCTTCCTTTCATTCTCTGCCATTCCTTCTTAATTTTGTCACTACGATTAAGTCACCTTTGCTCCACCCACAATCTTGCAATGTATTCATGCTTTGCCATTCCATTTGGATTTAGTAATCACCTGATTACTCGGTCCCCTCGAACTGCCACCATGGGTTACATCATTTCCGCTATTTTTGATTATGACATAGGGTCTTGGCCTTTACCCTTTGAATTCATCAATTTTATTTGACATTTGCTAGGAAAATATTTGTGTTGTATTAGAGCAACATCAGTCATGCAGAAATTGTGCTGTCTCCAAACGCATTTCAAACTATGACACGAATAAATTGTTCGATCTACAATCCGGGCATGATGTACAGGCAATTCAATCCCTATGTTACCTTTTGACAATAAGATTAAACACAGCTGATTTCCCAAATACGAAAATCCATTTCCAAGTTCTTTTCCTTACATTTCACATTATTTGATGAGCAAACGAACCTCGAACTTTTGAAACTCTTCTGCAAGCGAATAATTGAATCAGCCAATTTCTAATAAAAAGACGATTACGAGACGCTGCCTTAAATTTTGGTTTTATGTTCCAAAGATAATCTGATAAACATTATGTTCCGAAATTCGCAAAGCAAAATTATTATTTACGCAGTGGTATTCAAATTTAAATCCCATATCAGTTACACCAATATCCAGCTTGTGGAGGCAGCATCCACCGATTGTATACCTTATCGAAATGTGGCTAAATTAATGATGGGTCATGACAAGATTCCAACCAAAGGTACGTAAGCGAAGTTGTAATCGTAACAAATAGACAAGAATTAATAATTCCTCTGAACTGAAAAAAAAAACAACCTGAACATGACTGAATAACATACTCGTATAAACAAAACAAACAATTTCTATTGGTGTCATTTTCACATTTTGTCTTTGGGCATGACATTATTCTAACTGTAAATTCCGTCAATGTTAATTGCGTTATTTCGGCAACTTTTCACGTAATTTTTGAAATGTTTTCTTTTTTACTTGTGCACAGCAAAACTTCTCGAACTAGGAAAACAAATTGTCCTATCCGCCATTTGCGGCAAGGGAAGCGACTTTGTAGGCTATGCGTATAACATCTCGTCGAAATGTAAAAAAAAAAATATATTATTTATGCACTCGGCCAGTCCTTGTATACTGCTCTCTGACATCGTCGAGTTGTTAAAACATGTTCTGCAAATTTCAGTTGATGTCATCACAGGGACAAAACAACTCATTCAATTGGTAAAACTTCCCGAATTGTGTTGGATTTTGCAATTCGAGTTGTAGAAATATTCACTTGTAAGAAACGGACATCTTGCTAGTCGCAACGACATGATAAAATTTTATGAAAGAAAAGATCTTTGAAGATAATCGGCTAGAATTTTATGCCGAAATGCTTCATCATCATTTTCGTCTTGCTGACTCTGACATAGAAGTCTTCTCGGAAGAGCACAGTGAAGTTATGCAAACACATCACCAATATCCACTCGGATGCGATCGATTTTCCAATCATTCGTCTTGAATATTTTGTAACCTCATACGCACACGTCTGCATCTTACAGGTCGCTTAGTGCATTTTTTTATTTCTGCAGAGATCGATAGTACATTTCTCTCGACCAAATCCTTGAGATCCGTGGAGGAAACTGATGCTCTCTCAAAAGAAGCAGAAATTCATGCAATCTAACAAACAAATCAATTTAAAATATACGATGTCTATCAAAGTACAGATATCGAAGAGAAAAAACGTAATTAATCCATTTTTCGTTTTAACAAGGTATTTAATCGATTCCGATTCCTCTCCCCAATTTCATTTTGTTAACTGCAATATTGGTCCAGCATTTTGTTATAATAATGGAAACAAATGCACTGCTCATGCATTCTAAATGGATGTGAGTGAAATAGAGCACAATATCGTTCATTTGAACAAAGTTTACCACAATTTCGATTGATCGGAGCCGATGGATACGACTACCGTGGTTATGGAGGCAGAGACGATGGGTACAGTACTGGTGATCGCGGCAAACCCATCGGCGAAAAGATCTAAAAACACCAAGCTAAAGCCTTATCTCGATACTGTTGGCAACGGCGACGGCTTGCCGTCCACTGGTATTAGCGACAGTGCCGATGGCAAAAGCGATCGGAGCAAGCGAAAACCAAACATTTGTTCCGAAAAAGAACATTCTGAAAAAAATTGCAATATGAGCACAAACGAAACGATGAGTAAGACAGGAAACGGCACATAGATGATACACTCTCGTGGTTTGATCGCTTTCAACGCCTTGGCACATCCAATAAAAGTTGTGGACTCAGAACTGGTCAACGATCTGTTGACTCCAAAACTTCCAATAGACTTGCACGCTAAGTGCGCACACCAATAGGTAAATGCCGTAGCTCAAACTAAGATGGTGATGAGACCGAACCCAACATATTGGTTTGTTAACTCTGCAATCACCAAAAATGAAGAGCATCGATCATAAATGTCTCTTCATAATGGAATCATTGAAATTCACACACATGTTTTACCATAAATTTCTATATTAAAATACAGATTAGGTAATGATCGAGAACGTTCAGATTCCTCCAGACTGCATGCAGGAAAACAAAAGTTGGTTTTGGTTGCATGTAGCCAATTCGTCGAGGAGTTGCACACTGTTCTAAGAGACGAATATGCTATCAACTTGAACTGATTCGGCCTGTAGTGGCACGACAACAGCATGTGTTGGAAGTACTACATTTTCGCTGTGTTTGCCGACAAAGTTAACACCATAATGAATGGATTTTACATCAGCAGTAATGTCGACAAGCACGAAAATTCAATTTCGAATTTTGTGGACGATTTCAAGACTTTGTGTGAAGCAAGAAAGTGAACATCTATACGATTTCGCAAATAGTTGCTGCGAAAGTATCCGAGTCGCAACATCATGTTTATGATGTTGATCGAGTAATAAATAAGGTGGATGATGGAATTTCAACTCCCAAATTACTCCACAGATAACAACTGTCTCGAAATTTTCGATTAAGTCAGTAATTTGCTAATGGTGGATAGCAGTGCAATGACTAAAATCGAAATAAATTTGCACGTAGAAAATTTTGCTAACGAATACAACATTAACATGTTGAGAATAAAGAGGGGGAAAAGCAATATATATATATATTTGTATAACATAAGGATTTTGTTTCGGAAACAAAAAAAATTAAGCGAAACTTCTTGTCTAAAGTGTTAAATTATGTTAACCTCTGCTTGATTCGAGGAAATACGGTGGTTTGCACTGGAGCACTGTAAGCGATTTCCAGTTACCTCGATGGTGATGCTTTTCCATGTATAAACCACTCTTTGGACTACAGAATCCCACATTTCTAGGAGGTCGAGTAGTATAAGGTGCTGGCATCACGATCACATCAAACAATGCCTCGAGGGTGTTTGGTTCGAACACACACGCCTCCAAAAATTTAAAAAACAAAAGGTAAAAAAATGGTGCCATCTAGTAGACGATTACGGATCTGTGATGATGCAATTCTGGACGGTGGCCGAAACGACGGCTACACTATCTAGCAGGCTACAAGGGAATTGTTTTACTGGTTTTGACACACATATGTACCAGTTATAGTCCAGTTAGAGTGTTTGAAATTTTTTCTATCTATATGTACAGGGTATAGTACTTTTAAATGTTCTGGTTCCCTTCAGGATGTATGAGCATACACCATGCCTATAAGAGCCTATGTTAAAGGTGTTGAAATTGTCTCGACACCCAGACTAATACATTAAATTTTAGAGAGCAGTATCATGTTGAACTTGTTTTGAACCACTAATGTATCGGGTTAATTTCAGCCAAAGTGTAATCAGGTGTAGTCCAGACAAAGTGTCTGGTTTTCTTCCGGGTAATGACTCGTCCATTATGTTCAGAGGAGCCCATGTTAGAAGCATAGAAAATCATTTTGACACTTAGATTGTAGAGTGAAGAGAATTTGACAGCTCTTAACAGCAAAGTATTGAGATTTGATACTTGGATTATTGCCTGAATTTTTTGGGAGTAGCTCCGACATGGACTTGCATTGCACTATATATAAAACAGGTATATTCTGGTTAAAGTGTTTGATAATGTTTCAGACCCATTTCTCCTCCATACATACCAAGTATAGTCCAGACAAATTGTCTCGTTATTTTTCAGTGAATATATTCATTATACAAACTGCCCATAAGAGTCTATGTTAATTGTGTCGAAATTTTTTCTTCACTTAGGTTATTGCCTGAATTTTACAGGAGTTTCTCAGTCATGGATGTGCATTGTACCATGTGTGTACAGTGTATATTCCATTAAAAGTGTTTGGAAATTTTACAGATACAATTCCCATCCATAAATACCAGATACAGTCGACACAAACTGCCTGGTAAAAGTCAGTGTAGATGCTCATCAACCTTGCCCATAAAAGCTCATGTTGGAACCATCCAGTAGCAATAGCCAGTAATATTTCCTGACTTTCTTGGTAGTAGACCTGACATGCATTTTGATTTTCATCAGTTCTATTTTAATTAGGAGCAAATGTTAATCTCCTTTTGACATGCATTTGTGGATGGGTGAAATAAGTAACAATTTTGTACTTTTATAAATGACACGTATTTTTTTTACTTTATTAAAGAGTATCACTCGAATTTTCCGCATTTTTCAGCTTCAGAAAATAAATATTGCGAAATTCGGTACACATCTTGCAGTCTGCCTATGCACCCTCATTCTGTTTAGCATGCATTCGATGCACCTTTCGGAACCTCGTTTCTGCTTGCAGTGCGATCGTGTGCAGACAAGCGGCTCCACGTGTACCTGCGGGGGTGGCAGATGATCTTCAAGCACATGCCACCATCGCCACTGCTCTTGTGCAGCTCCTAAGTCGGCACTTCATAAATCACTATCACTGTATCGAAAAAAAAATGCAGTAACGTTTTAGATGTTACTTACAAGAAGAAAACCACATTGACAAATGTTTAGTTCGAGCATTCGCGCAAAAAAAAAAAAATACAAATTGTGAAATTAAAGAGGAAAAGAGAAAAGAGAGAGAGAGAGACCCAACTGCGTATATCCATATTCCTGCGAACAAATGGGGACCATCGAGGTTGACATCATAGCCAGAAGTGCATAAGATAAGTTTCTTGTCTCCAGTCGCGAGCATCGAGGATTAAAAGTAGTTTTTCACATGCGTGAGTTATATTCATATTATTTTCCCTTCAGAGCATAAGTTCCCTCTGTATCCTAGCATATACTATTATACATGAAAGTGAGGAAAGGTCGCTAACAAAATGGCCTTCTTATATATACCCATGGAGGACTGTGAACTCCAACCTTCGAGGCTCTGACCAAGAGCTCGAGAATGGTGTGACATCATCACCATCGACCAATCAGCATATAAATTGCATAATCGCCAGGCCTTGTTATATCCTTGGTTTGGGAGTCAATCTTTGGGAGTCAGGAGAGGGGATGTGCTGCTCAAGCACAGCTTACTGTGTAGCAGCACCTCCTCTCTAACGGTTAGTCCCTGGGAAATGATTTGCTCTGCCCCGACAATTTTCGAGATCGACTTCAACATTGACATGTAATTTTCATTAAGCACTTTTTTTCCCAGAAAAAAACAATAATTTGGGAAATAATATTCCTCCTCCTCTTTCCACTTTTCTCTCTCTCGCTCAATTTTTAACATAATTATGGTAGTTACCTGGTTCGTCACCCGACATTTTTAGAAGCTGCTCCAACTTGGACGAGGGTATGCAATCGACTGATGTTCGGGGCGGAAGCTAAATTTACATTTATTCTCATCCACTTCCTACATTTTTTCCAGCAAGGGTATTTATCTGGAATCTGGAAAAAACCAATATTTTTTAAATATATTTTGGGAGGAAATACAAGTTCGGGGATTTGTAAAAACATGAAGGGAACCTCGAGTAAGCACAAGTCTGCAAGTAGATCTAGAAAATAACACTCGTCGACCATGGAAAATGATTTCGCAATAGAGGAGATACTCAACATGAAATAGAGATATATTTTCTACAATGACCAGTTTGTCTTGTTTTTCCTGGATGACATTGGCAAAGTTTGGTTCACTGAATTTTCATCTCCAAATTGCTATATTTCAAGAATGGCGAACATGCACTCTGCAAAAACATGAATTCAGCAAATCCGAAAATATTTCATCAGTTGCTAGAATTTTACAGTCGACAGATATCTCAGGTTGTGAATCCAAAAATGTTCTTTGTCGATCAAGCGTCCCTGTATAAATTGGCTGTCAAGTCGAGGAGACCGGTCGCAGGAAATTTCGTGTCGTGGATCACAGTAAGCGTTTTGCAGTCAATATGGAAGGTCAACTTAAGCATATTGAAGAATCATATCGAATCTTTGGTGAGACATGTTGGTCATCTCAAGGGAAGGTTGCTTGTAAAGGATGATGAAATGAATGAGATCAATGAGGGACGTCATCTTGAAAATGCATAACCAAATTTGAAACCCAACTCTATTTTCGTGAGACTGCTAAAAAATAAAAAAAACTGTATTATGATTACTATGTCATTCACATGCAGCAAAAATTATCAAACAACTATTTCGTCAAATGGAGAGAAAACATCCTAATTGCAAGCTGGACTTGCATTATTAGTAAGACTCGAAATCAGTAAAGTTGTATCATGATTTTCCATAGAAATTATTTCAGGATAATGGACGAAGACGAACTTCTACTGCAGATGAATCGGCTTCACAAAAACAAGAAAATCAAAAGGAAATTTGTTTATGTAATGACCTTTCGTTTAGCGCGAATTTTCGGGCAGTCAAACATTTGTGGATAGGCAAGAAATGACTGGTGAAAGCAAGGTCGACATCGCAGCGAACGACCGAGGAACAACAATAGATGCCGCCATCGAAACAGTAGCATCTTTCGACATCACCGCGAATCTCAGTGGTCGCAACAGCAACAGAAACTCGAAGAGCAGCATCAGTCAACCATTTTAAATATGTAAATGCCTACATTGTTAATATAAATAAAACAAACTAAAAAAAAAATGGGAATTCATGTGCTAATTTTTTTTTAGAAATCCAATCATCACAGTGTATGTAACATCCGTTTCCCACTATCTGACTTATTCTGTTTTATTGACATTGTTCAACATTTTTCGATACAAACTAGTGCTTTGCTTTCTTCTAAAACAAATGGGCGAAGTAAATCTNTATTGACATTGTTCAACATTTTTCGATACAAACTAGTGCTTTGCTTTCTTCTAAAACAAATGGGCGAAGTAAATCTTCGTGCAGGTTTTTTGGATCTGCTCATGCTGCATCGCCATCGCCTCTTTTGTTTCGGCATTATATATATATATATATATATATATATATGTTTATATATATATATGTGTCTGTGTGTGTGTGTGTAACCTATAATTTCGCCAGGAAGCATTCTATCATATCGCCCAATATGAACATTGCGAGAGTGTACTTGTATTTATGATAAGCATCTACTAGAAATATGCCTTGATTTATTTAGACTTTCAACAACATCTTTAGCTCTTGCAAATAACTAAGAGAGCTCGGAAAACCAAAGCTGTTTTTAGAATCTCATTGTAAATTGCATTGCTTAGATCGGGATATATTTTTGCATTGAGGAATTCGGAATATTTGGTGTAAATACCCAGTATCTTGTTCAGAATGGCAGGAAACCAACTGTCGGAAAAAATTCTAAAGGCAGCATCCTACAGATACCCGAGTCGAGCAATGAGAGTATCTGGAAACATGTCGAGTACGAATAACGAATCGTTGATTTCGCCATTCAGCATGAACGACAGATCCTTAAGTTCTCCATAGATGCTCGAGCAGAAGGTAGGTATGTCCACGAAAATGTCACTCTAAGCACGAGTTTTTCCACCTCCTACAACCATGGAAATCTTGCTTCTTTCTCTGTCCCACAAAGAATGTCGACGATCAGATTGGGCGATAAATGCAACTCGATTATGTGTATTAACAGTCCAAGTTGCCGACAGAAGCAGTGCATCACGCTCGTCTGCGTCGCTCTCGCTCATGCCTGAGCTATTTTTTTATCGTCTCGACGAACGAGTATGCATGAATGTGTGAAGATAGATGATTCCGGATTCGCTGGCGACAGTTCTGAAAAATCACGGGATCGCATATTGAATCTCGTGCTTATCTCTGTGATTTTAGAGCGCACAATGATCGGTCTCATCACCTTCATAGTCCAAGCAATTGTATCTATTTCCGATTTGTCGAACAGAACTAAAAATATCGGCAGAAGGAGAAACGGGATGATGTTGCTCCCGAGATTTAACAACATAGGTGGGGGAGCAGAAGTTTCGGAAAAGGTGACACTGGGTTCGGGATTGCACTTTTAACAGGAGAAGGGCGATGCTCGCATTTGTGTACAAGGCCATGGAATCGACTGTGGAATATTTTTTTAACCAGATTAGCGAAAGTGTGGTATTCACAAACAAAATTTTCACATTGGTGAAATACATTAAATTTTTATATTTTTATTGGTAGTCGTCGTTGTCGATCTTGTGATGTATCGATAAGCTGAGATCAACGAAAAATTACTTTACCACTTTGCAAAAGTTCGCAATGAACACACAAATACAGAAAGAGTGCAAGTCCAAATATATATGAAGAATAAGTAGTTCGGGATCGAGGTAGCAGATTTTCAAAGTGCTTTCATTGACTTTGTGCGAAAACTGTTGAAATTTTAATGGCGATGTCGATGTCCGAAGCATACGATTACAAATCGGAATCATTGGAGAATACCATCACATCGATGAAAATTACTAATGCGAATAGCAAAGAGACTGTCCTTCAGGTGTCTGTATATAGAGTGAGTGAAAAAAATGGGTTAAATTTTATCCGGGGCATCATGTATCATTACCTCGAACTTGATAATAACTATAAGTAGGTACATTATTTTTCTTTTACTTTTATCGCAACTTCTAAATATGATATTTGCCAACATGCTCGTCAGATCCCCTAAAACAATCTTGGGTTTTTGTGGCATGTACACTTTATCCAACCTAGCTTACCTATTGGAGTATGTGGAATATTCGGGCAGCATGTTTCTGTTGGCAATCGAAAGTTTACTGGGTTCATTGTGCGATAGACAATAATAGGTTACTTCGATGGAAATTTTGGACCTAATCAGGCTCGAATAAATCCACCACTCGGTGATTATGATTCTCAATTAACGACTGGCATTCGGGATCAAGGAACCAGATTACAGTGAGACATTGATGACACCAGAGATGCACAGAGGTTGACGGGGTGAGAATCGGCCTAGATGTGGACATGGTTGCATCTCATGTTGGTGGGAATGAAACACAATGGTCGCTATTCGAGATTCTACCAGAGCTACTCGAGAAATTGGACTTTCATTCATTGTGCTTCATTTGCTTCGGAAACTACCAGAGCAAGACAACCATACTCAATATGTTGATCAAAAACTATTTACCTTGGAATATGTACTGGTGTTGATCCATTCGAGCATGTAGAGTGAGTGGAACATACCTTCCGCATATAATGCTCCTGGCGCGATCACTTTGCAGATGTACGAATTGTAGACAATTCATAAACTACGCATACTTGGAGAGATGGACAACGTTTAGGTGAGCGAAACCATTTGGCAACGAATTGTCGAAGACTTTTCTGACGATTGTGTTGCGAGTACCCAAAATCTCTGCGATAAGTAAAATTAGTTAATAAGATATATATATTCCCGTGGAATTACTAATATAAATAAAATATTTTGCATATTTGCTTATTACATGAACTGAATTTTCTATCGGTTTTAAATATAACCACCTGCTTTGTTGTGTACCTTGCATTTGTATATAGCTAGACGATATGCGCATGCGCGTTGGGTCATACCCCTACCACATTCACTTTTGAATTTCGTTACACTGTGCGCGCGCAACTATACGCGCATGCGCGTTGGAACATACCCCTACCACGTTCACTGTCGTGCATGCGCAACTATACGCGCATGCACGTTGGTGTCATACCCCTACCACGTTCACTGTAAAATTTCGTTACACTGTGCGCGCGCAACTTCCATTGCACACTAAATATTTACCATCAACGCGCCAAAAGAAGTATACATTCAAAAAAGAGGTAATAAATGTGAATCACCATAGTTTATTTATTTGTGTAAATAAAATATACCTTTATAAAAATGAATTATCTGTGTATTTCTACTTGAAACATTTTTGTTTTAAAGCTAATGTTAAAATTTTTGCTAAATAAATAAAGCGTAGTGAAAAGAAATTATGGTAAAAAAATTTTTTTAACGATTGGTTTTCTGGGACATGCAGTACTGAAGGAGCAATGGGGACNAAAAGAAATTATGGTAAAAAAATTTTTTTAACGATTGGTTTTCTGGGACATGCAGTACTGAAGGAGCAATGGGGACATTGCCTTAAACGTATACGGTATTTGAGCGGGCGAAGGAAACAGGAAAAGCTTGCACGGAGTTATACTCCACGTCCACTCGGACATACCTTGTCACACGTGGGCCGCAAGGTAATCAAAATATTGCCATGCTGGGTACAAAACGAGTTTCCTGGCGGATAGTTGCGTTTCCGATCTCATGCATGATTNCAATCAAAATATTGCCATGCTGGGTACAAAACGAGTTTCCTGGCGGATAGTTGCGTTTCCGATCTCATGCATGATTAGCTGTTCTCCCAGATAGAAATAAAAGCTGATGGGCAGCGCAGTTCCACTGGTATCCTCCCCAAGTCATTCCTGGAAGAAGCAACGTAGCTCATACGGCGGGGAAAGACTCCCACTCCATTTATTAGCCTTTGACTGTCCCTCTACCCCAATACTTTGTAATATTAATAATATAATGGTATACATATATAGAAAAAAGAATAATGCAAAATTTCTTAATGGTCCTGCCTAGCAAAAAAAATTGAACATACAGGTTTTTTTTTGTATTCGCAGGCGTACAGACACATGACGAAGGGAGGCAGGCTGTCGTGGGGGTAAGCAGAGCATTATAGAAGGGGAATGGGTACTCGCTTATAAACCTTAGTTTTGACATCGATGCGCCATAGTTGTATTGGTATTAAAGACTCCGTGCTGTGGCTACTTTAAGGAAATTAGCAGCCATCTTCGTAATATCATCGAATGATTTCTGGTCCGAGAGTGACGAGGCTCTCCTAATTATTGCGGGAGAATTATTCGAAAAGATGGGTGCATCTCCATCTATCGCCTCAGGGCGATGCGACACTCCACCATCGGAGACCATTTTAGAATCCGGCGTTGAACCTGTAGCAACAGTCGGCATTGCGATGGAGACGCACTTCAGGAGCACCCAGACGGTACCCTTCCGGAGCACCCAAACGTCACCCTTCCAGGGCTCCCAGACTGGCGTGTTTGCTACATGCGACAACATAACCGAAGGTTCCCTGCTGATGGAAGCTGGCAACGTACTGCAGCAGAAAAATTAATAGTCCGAAATGACTATTTCACATGTGCCAAGAACGGGGACTCTTGCTTCCAACGATGTAACGGACTCATCCGTGTCGGTACAGTACTCTCCAGTCTCTAATATTACTTACATAAATTATGAAAGATGTCTTTACTGCGAAGGCATGTGGTCTTTGCTGCCTCTCAATCCTAACCCACTCTCCCATCGGTCTGATGGGGATGATATTCGCCATTGTTTAAATAAATTTGAAAGCATTTTACGCGTAACGGTGTTGCCGATTTACACCTCGAACTGATTAACTGCGGGCATGTTCTTACGGACGTGAAATGTTACATGGAAGGATTTGTGCTAAGTTTTCTACTATCCTATCTACCATCCTAGAGTCTGCAGCTACATTAGATATTTATATGGAGAAGTGCCAAGTAGGTGAAATATTATTTTCTCTTTTTGAATATGTTTAATGTGCTTGCTTTTCCCTTTGAGAATGGACAAATACGTGCAATATTTCATAACATTGACTCCTATTACATAAGAATTATTCTTGACATATTCACATTCAATATATAAAAATAAACTCTACAATTTACTGTGTTTAATTTTTTTTTTTTTTGTTATACTATAACAAAAAATTACTTGTGTGAAATATTTAGCAAATAACCACTTAAAGAAGGGTATTCAATTTTTAAAAATGTGTACGGCACAATGGTACCGCTACTGACCTACATTAACTACCTCTCAAGATTTTTAAGATGTAAGGGGAGTATGCTAAAGAGGAGATACGATCGCATGACGACCTTCATTCTGACACGTCGCAGAAGAACGCCTCCAGCCTCGGCCAGTCTCTCTCTCCCCTGTGTATCACTTGCATGTAGCAGCAATGAAAACGGTCATATCATTTTTAAATGATTTCAATACGAAGGAAATTATTAACAAATACTTGCAACACAATTATTTATGTTACATCATAATTTAAAAAAAAATTGTATGAAAATTTAATTGATTATTTAAAAACACCGTATTTACACATCAAATGGAAGAAGATATTTAGCTATGTATATTTATATATGTACAATATTTACCAAACACGTGGGAGAAAATTGTTCACATTATAAACATATTTACCGAAAAAATGCAAAAGATTGGTAAACAACAAACAATTATGAGATAATTAAAAACATCGACATTTATTTGTACATAATAAGGATTTTTTTACACATAGACAACAAAACACACTTTTATATATCAAAATGTTTAATCACGCATGTCAATATTTGTTTTTACACTATATAGCGTGTGCGTTTCGTCAACTAAAAAGTTATGAGGGTAAGGGGAGGTTTTCATCAATTGGGTTTTTCTAAAGATAGAGCATAGCTTATATGCACACGCACAACTAAACACCTCTGGGCATGGGTACGGTAAAGTTGTAACCTCCAAACTTTGCCAAGCACCATCACATTGTTCACAGCATAATTTAAGAACTATATTATTCTTAATTTCATGATTTAATTCGCAATTTTCCCTGTCGCACTTGCTTGAACGTAGTTCGCCACAATTTTCTTTTTTCATATTTCCGATATTTGTGGGAAATTTTGTTTGTGGACAGCAGAAATGATTTTCACACTCGCCACTGTCACAATCTTGCTCTGATAATTCAAGTGTCTTAACATCAAAGACGATTCTTTCAAAAAAGAAATGATTTTATCGTCACACCGCTCCACAATTATGGTTACAGTCGGCTGGTCCGTGTACGTTACGCCGTGCAGTAGAGGATATGTACTTGCATTTTTTTTTTCTCGGGAATGAACTTATCACCAGGACACGCCCCACCACTGCGAGAAGACTTGGTGAAATGTCTCAACCTTGAGTCTAGGTGCACTTAGCATTCACAAGGCTTGCAAGTGGAGACCCAGTCCGGGAGACCTTGCCTCTTTACAACATGTTTATGTCTATCAAATATCTTTTGCCATTTGCAACACATAACTATTTTTACTTTTTCGAGTAAAATCTTTTACTACACTTGCACATTCTTGCCTTGCATACATGGATATCACGATTTTTTTACCAACTCCTCCAGCGAACAAGAAAGCATAGAGTTAGGGCATAAATTTTAAACGTAACAGATTTTATATTCGCACGTTATTGTGTACCGCACATGACAGCCTTCGAAATCATTGTAGCAACATAGCCAGTGAATTGTACAATCACCGAATTGAATTTGCAGAACCCCTCGAGCAACTCGAAATCTTATGCGTTGGTACCCACAATTAAGTTCACTGTAATTGCTTACATCTTCCGACTTTAATGGAGAAAATTCGGCGACGGACACTTCCATTTATTCTTCGATATGACTTTATTCGAAGTCGGAGCAGATAAGACTCTCTGCGAAGCTGGGAGATAATGAGCTGTAGGAAGTTTCGGCCGATGGGGGCTCGTACAGGTTGCCTGATGGTTGCGGGTTAGTTCTAAGTGATGGCGTTGACGAAGTTGCTCCTCATGCCAATATGGTGCGGATAAGCTGCAAAATATTATGTCCATTTTCTTCTGCGTTGCTGTGGTAGTTATTTTCTTCTTCATTTGACAACATGACTATCGTAAATTTAACAGCGGTTTGAAACACTGGAAGTTTCGAAATTGTAACTGGGTTTTCCTCTTGAAATAGAGAAAAAGGAATGACAGCGATAAATAGGACTGCTTTCCTGAGGAGGCTCGGGGTGCGTCTTATAAAGAGTTTTTAAGGGAAAAAAATAGTCCACCCAGGCGATTAAATTAGGTTCCTGATTGGTCGGAAAGAAGGATTCCGAAAATGCACTAGCAATTAGTCAATGAGAAATATTAGTGGAACACTTAAATATATTGGAAGTGGGTTGAGGGAAACCAACTTATTTGTCGTAAGAAGGTTTCTGCAAAGACCCGAGTAATAAGCCGATGAGAAACATTGGTGAAGGAATGAAATATATTTTAAGGGGGTGGGCAATTAGCCAATGAGAATCAGGGGAAGGGGTGGATTTACTATAATTAGCCAATGAAAAACATTGGAGGGTTTGGAGGCGTTCAGTCGCCTGCTGGTTGCGGTGCTGGGGACAGCACCAGTAGCTAATGTATAACAAATTACAAACGAAAAAAACCAATATGGCAGTCGAAAGAAGGTGAAAGACAAACTCCAGTAATGTAAAAACAATTGACAAACGAAAAAACCAAGATGGCATTCGAACGAACGTAAGAGATGAACTCCAGTAATGTACAAACAAATTTCAAACGAAAAACCAAGATTGCGGATGGTAGCTGTGACGCCTAACAAAATGGCGTACTGCACTGACGAAAATGGCGTATGGCTGTACCTACCAAGATGGCGGACTGCCCCTACTAAAATGGTGGATGGTGGCTGTGGTGCCTACCAAGGTGGTGGACAGCACCTACCAAGATAGTGGAATGAGTATCAGGGGAGCGGGGTGTGAGGAACCGCCAGAAATTTAAGTCTTTTAAAAATAAATTTTTTTATAATTTAAAAATAACTTCTAATATTTCTAATATATTTTTATAATTATTTTGGATTCTTTTTGGATTGTTATGGATCTTGGGATTTTTTAGGTTCATTGGGTCAAAGATCAAAGGTCAAGTTCACTTTGATCCATGATAGCGACCGGTGCCTTGCTACTACGCCAGACGCCGATGCACCAGTCTCATCATAATTATACTACTACAAAGTTTTCTTGCCCTCTTCACATAAAATTAAAATCTCTTTAAATTGACACACCAATGCATATTAGTTTGCAAGCACTGTATGTATTATTTTGGGGTGTAATTTGCATTTAGGTGACTTCTGGTAACAACGTACGCCTAAGATAATATTTTAAAATCAGGATGGCTAACGAAATAGCTTCTTCAATCCTCTTACTTCCCCCATGAAATTGTATATGTACCACTCAGAAGCCAAACTGAAAAATTACTTTACTTAAGAGGTTAATTATTATTTGATACAAGTGTATTAAATTTACTGTTAAGAAAATCAGTAATTAAATTTAACTGATCATCATTTTCTTTACGTTAAACAGTATTCCCTGCATGAATTTGTAACACATCACCATTTTCCCTGACTTTTTCGTGTTTAACATGATTTTTCTTGACGTTTCCAGGTTTTTCCTGAACACCTTCAAATTCCCTCACTGTACAAAGTGAAACTACTGTAATCAATATGGATATACAATATGTGTATTAATTCTCCAGTACACGTATCTGAATAGTATTTATTTAGCATTCCACAAATAACCAGATTCAATATTATGAAAACTAATAAACACGCTTGTAAATGCTAGTCAATAGTATGAACAAACTTAATTCAATGTTATATTGTACCAATGATAGCTTTGCCATCTCTTCTCAAACTGCAACCAAATTATTAAGGCACTACTGTTCCCCATTTTAGATACAACTAATAAGCCAGCAAAGACACCACATAAACCTTACTGAGCAGTCAAAAACCAGCTTATAATGGCTTGTTACATACTGTATTACAAATCAGAAATTAAGAAAATTAATAAATTTTGCAACGTTCCAAAAAAGGCATTAACATCACCACAAAGTGGAAAATACTACAGATAAAAACACTCAACATATACGCCTGGAAAAAAAGCACGATAAGTTGGCGGAATGATGTGCAACAGACCTGCTTGCTTCAAGTATGTATATATTATAAAACACTTTTATTATTTTAACTGGATTCTCTGATCTCACATAATCTACATCCTTAAAAAAATGTGGTGGTGAGGACTTTCGAGTTCATCAGTTGTGGGGTAAAACATATAAATATATTATCATGTAAAAAGACTTAAAAATCAAAATGTACCGCACTATCAATCACACAAATATTTTGGACGAAATGCAAAAATAAAACAATTAACCGTAGATAATTGAATATTAAGCATCCGGTAAACACTTACACATAAGCACTTTATAGATTATGTATAAAGCAGTATAACAGCTGTGGTGTTACTAGAATGAAGGTGAATCCACAATAATTGCAACGCAACACTATAATTTTTGGCTTTTTTTTGTGAACTTTGTGTGTTTTTACTAGTTTGATTGATAATAAATTATTTTATTGATTGCCTATTCTAATTGGTGGAGACTTCACCCGTAGGTACACATGTGAAAGTTGGAAGTTGAGCTGTTCTATACCTTTGTATGTTAAGTGTGAATTTAAGTACATGGCTGATTGTATATACATACGCAGTGNTTTATTGATTGCCTATTCTAATTGGTGGAGACTTCACCCGTAGGTACACATGTGAAAGTTGGAAGTTGAGCTGTTCTGTTTCACTTTTCTATACCTTTGTGTGTTAAGTGTGAATTTAAGTACATGGCTGATTGTATATACATACGCAGTGTCAACTTATATACAAAAGTTACATGCATATGAATTCTATGTGGTTGTTTTGCCATACATAAATGTCAATAAACCATCAAAAACATTAGGCTTTTTCCCCAAAAGAAACATTTCCTGTCTTGGTAGAGATAAAAAAAATGGGCTCAATTGCCTGCCTTGTGTCCTATATCTTGCATACAGTACCTTTACAGTCAGCCGAAAATAGCTTCAGCAACTTAACTTTCCAATGTAAGGTTTTGAAAAATGACTACACTAAAATTTAAACTAATTTTACAACACTCTGTAGGTAATATTTTCATAAATAAACGAAGTAAATATATATCTATGTTTAAGAAAAATCAGTTGAAAAAGCAATAGCTTTGCAGAAATAAGAGTGAATATTTTTTAATGCTACTAGCAGTTGAGTAAAATGCTCTATAAAACACATTTTCAAAAACGTTTTCCCATAGCTTTCTTAAAAAACCACATATTTATTCAGAGATACATTGGTAATTACATTCTTAAAAATTATATAGCCTACGTATTGATTAATTAAATAACGTTAATATAAATGAAGCGAATATCAGGCTTTGTTCTTCAAAAGATCGCAATACATAAGGTATTTTACTGTCAAAACATTTAGGTGTAAATATGCATCGAAGCTGCACTGTCTGTCATTTACACAAAACATAAACCTAACTTCCGAAAACCGCAGTTACCAAAACTATATAGGTACACAACTGATCTTATAAAGAAATCTATGTATATTTAATTTTTACCGGTTGCCATATGTATTCCTACACATGCAGAGTTGTAACTGACCCTGTATTATCGGCGCTACTCGAATTCCAAAAATGGTCACAAGGCAGTAACAATAGTTTTGGTTTGCTTTGATGTGACTTCTTTCTAAATAGTAGTGTGAATACCGGTATTTTTGAAAATTTAGTATTTACGAAGACAGTTTGTGTGTTTTCGGGAATATGTATTAGCTGTGCAGTACGTGTTTTCTAAAAATCTTAATTTGGAGTTATCACGGATATTGGCCAAGCTTATTTGAATTTTCAATACCGCATATCATGGTGTTCTGTCACGTGAGGTGAAGTCCGACTCAAGTAATATGGTAGTTGCAGAGGACAGCCAAGATTAACGTTGTCAACGGTCAGTTAAGGCGCATGTATCTTGTAAAAAAATACAATTACATTAAATTTATTTCTTTAAATCTTTTCAGTAAAGCATGTTGTTTGAAATAATTTACTTCTCTCTGCCAAGGAGCTATATCCCGCTGCCCAAGTGGGTGAGTAATGATTTTTAATGGAATTTAAAATTCCTATTTTGAGTAAGTATCTAGAGTCATAACATTTTTGAAATCGCGAGCAAAAATTCTCACAAGTGGAATATGTTGACACTGCTAATGATGCTTATGAAGAATTTCTGGGGTGTATTGTTGAATTCAGGTCGAAAAATGACAAAAAATAAAATTTTTAAGAGCACAACAAAATGCTGCAAAAAATTGACAAATTCTTTGTATTAAAACACATACAAAAAAAAGGACGCAGAAACGTATAAAAAAATGGAAAATCAACACTATTCATATTTAGTGCCGTACAAGTTCCCTCACTGCCAAAGTTTAGCATGAGTGGTGCTTTACATCAAAGTGTAAGGTTAGGCCACTGCCGAAATTAGGTTAGGTTAGCATGTATTTGTCATGTTAACCTAAACTAAATTCTGCAGTGCGTGGTAAAGTGAATTTGTACAGCACTTAATACAAATTTTGTTGTTTTTCTGTTATTTCAGGAAAAGTTTTAGAATTTTTTACTTTTTGAAAAATATAAGAATTGAAATTTTTCTATTTATTCTGCGGTTTTTTTATTTTAGTGCTCTTGAACTTTGTAGTTTTGTAATTCTCCTCAAATGAAATAAGCTATGCACCCCTGAAATTCATCAGCATCATCATTAGTCTAAAAATATACAATTTTCAATAAAATACCCCCCATCCTTCAAATTTGATAAAAGTATTGATTCCAGATAAATTACTGTCATTACAACTACAAATATCTAACAGACACTTTTTTCGTTATTTAAAACTCTCCCATCAAAATCTGGGACAAAAAATAAGTAAAGATATTTGTTCCACGCCAATACACTCAATATCGCAAGTCTCTGATAAATGTAATGATTACCATCCTCTATGCAATCGGTTAAAAACTGTACCTGCCAATTAGTTTGCTTGCATACCGTTTGTGCTGTCAATTAAGTGCTCCCTATAATTAAGTACTTCTCTGCTCTATTACCACAATCCTACTAATAATGCACTCATAAAAATTTATGATTTCTGGGATTTCACTTAGAATTAGTAGTGAATTTATTTATGACAGCATACAGTGGCATTCCCGTAAGTAATTCTCAGAGAATTTAATGATTATTAGAACAGTAAAAAGGTGTTATTTTCTAAATGTATTTACCTGGTTTTATATTGAACTTTGTAGAAACTAGGTTACCTAGTTGTCAGATATCTTACAAGTATGTAAATAACCCGAGTTTGGCTATTATAATTTACTTAATTACTAAAATAATATATTAAACCTATTCAATATACTGTGTGTACTGTAGACTTTACATGCATCACCCGAATTCTGTTACAGTACATATCACAACTGATTTCTCAAAAACGGCTTTGATCACTTTTGAAAACCACAGGCACTTGCGAAATACAAAATGTTGGCATAAATGTAATGTGTATGAAAGTTGTATTAAGTTTAATTTGATGACCTCACTACAGGCTAACCAAATTACCCCCACCTACAATGTCTTTAGCAATAAGACATTTATTTAGTCCTATGTACATAAAAATTACTACTTGCATTGATTATCTCTAAAAAAAATAGGTCACCATATTGTAAAATAATATTCACTTAACCAAAATCCATAATAAAACTTACTGGATTCCCCTTGGTATTTGCTACAGCTATGAATAAGTGAAAAATATAAATACAACTGTAACCAAATATCGCAGTAGCGTTGTCCCACTACATTTTCTGTAGCTCTAATAACTTGAGAGGTGATTATTTGCAAAGGTAAGTGTGAAAAAAAGTCCAGAGTTATTAGCCATTGTTAATCTCTAAGGGGAAGGTAAGTGAAATTAAGGATTTATATTGAAACAACAATGTGTAATAACAATGGCACAAGAAAACGCGTAGTTTGATCATGTCACCAAAACAAACATGCAAATCCGTTTGACAAGCGAACAAGTAATTTTTGGATATATTATTATTGCTAGTAACTGCAAAATTACAATATCTAAGTCGTCTATTGTCAACTTTCTACACTAGGAAAACAAATGATCAGCTAAATATAAAAATAAAAACATTTTTGCTTCTATTTTGTTAGAAAAGTCACACAAATAAAAAATACATTTGTTGCAAAAATATCGCCCTTATTAAAAACCAAATGACTATTATTTGTTCTATCCCAGAATGATCCTAACCACAACTAACATAAATTCATTACATTACAATGTCTATTACATAATTTTATGTTTTGAATGACAAAATAACACACACGTGATAAAATATGGCAGGCGATGTTTTTGTTTTACTCCAGTCACTTTTCAATCTGCATTCTACACTCCAGTCCACCTTGGCAACTAGACTGGATTATCTCACTCCACTTCTACAGTTTCAATCTGGATTACTCAATCAATTCAGATTTCAATTCGGGTCGAAATTTTGCCCTAAACGGGGTAACCTGACAACGTGGTCTACAACACATGTCTGCACAAAACTGAAGAAAATAGCCGTGCTGTAGTTTAAGAAACACCATTTCAAATCCCTGAGCCGAAGCAATAACGCGCTGCCGCCAAACACAAAACTGCCCACACACATGAAATATTCACAAAATACTTCTTTCGAAAAATTTCGAATAACTTGATAAAAAATACTGATTCTGAAAGTTATAATCGAAATCACTCCACGAAATAATGGAACTGTCATTATAAAACACTTCCGGATACCGGAAAGCGTAGCAATTATATTACAAGCGTACCAATCTACCAATAACCGCTATAGCTGTTAACAAAAATAATTTTTTCAACTCTGGTAATATAAATCTTGTTGCAATCATGCGAATTAATAACACTTAAATTAT
The DNA here is from genome assembly GCA_002778355.1 of Clitarchus hookeri. Taxonomy (NCBI): domain Eukaryota; kingdom Metazoa; phylum Arthropoda; class Insecta; order Phasmatodea; family Phasmatidae; genus Clitarchus; species Clitarchus hookeri. The sequence goes on along the minus strand of NQII01000057.1, from coordinate 1,372,476 downwards.
AATTACAACTGTAATAACGTTGAAATACATTTTATTTAACTTTTTGCTAGTTTATAAAATATTCACTTTTATCGGAAGTAGTGTTGGCAACACATTGGTCATTCGCAGATACCTCTGCGCAATTACTTTGTTATATTTCCCTTTCCTTAGATGAAATTTCTGAGTCATGTGCGAGATTTTTCATTGCAGTACCGTAACTTTGCACAGAAAGTAAGGGAAAGCGTGTTCCCTTACTAGGGTAGGGAATATTCTCTTACAACTGTGCGGTAAAACTTCTTTATTTACAGTGTACGGCTCGCTGGATCCAACTAACAGGGTTGGCACGAGCGAGCAGTGAGCTGGACGAGAGCTCGCGCCACTCCGAGAGGTTAATGCATTATCTGACCTCATTAAGAACACAAAGAACATATATAAATTACCTTTGAATCGTCCTATTGGGTGATAAAACTAATTATTGAGTTCTCAGATTCATTCAGCAGCATTTATTATGAAAAAGAACGAATTAAAAAATGTAATAAAAAATAACATTCTGTACAATAATCGGCTCGTCAATTAATATTGTATTTAGAAATGAACGTGGCCTCAAGATAAAGCACTACAATTACGTGACGCCTTAAGGGCTCGTTCTGCTTACATTTTCCCATGTGCTTTAAAATACATATGATTTATTAAAACACTGATTCACATCTTACCTGGTGTCATAATTGAGATTTCTGTACATGACAAAAATACATTTAACTGACTAGCGCACATCATAAGTGAACGGGTCATGGGACCTTTCATTTATGAACGTTTCTGTCGTGCACACATTAATCTAGTGTACGGGCGTACCAGGCACCACACGGTGCGCACCAAAGCGGTTTGTGCAGGTCAGGTCAGTCCGACAATGGCGCGACAGGGGTCAAGACACCGCAGTTGTGCTCCACGCCACTAAGAGCCACGTGAATACAGACCATTTGCTGCTAACCATGGCAGAAAAATACGTGTGATAGCCACGTAGGTGAAAGCTTATGAGACTGCATCAAAAGAACCAGAAAGATAGTAGCAACATGTTTTTAAAAATCAATTTGTAGTAGTTATAGTTGGAACAATAAAATTACCATTTTATTAATGTTAAATGCCGTAAATAATTTATATTTTTACCAATTATTTACCAGTTTATATAGTAACAACTTTTAAATATTTTTCTACGTCATCTGCTGTCTACAAACCAAAATTTTGGGTGCATCTCTGGAGATTAGGGTTGTGATAAGGTATATTCATGCTGCCTCCTTCTGGATATTTCCACAAATACCATGCCCCCGATGACCTAATTCAGTGTTAGAGGTTCCTTGAGCAAAGGAAGCAATACCCAAATTTTTGGAAAATGTTGGCCACCAAGACGTCATTCACTGACACATCACAGTTACTCTCACCCACCCCGCAACCTGCCATCGAAATATGTACCTGTGGTACGCCCATGGGTAAGGTTATTTCTACTACAGGTTCGGAACAAAACGAGATTTATTATACGTGAGTTTGGTGTATGCAAAATTTCCACCACTAGGTGCGCAGTATTCCAAAATTTAGTTTTAATTAAAATTGTAAGCTACGTGAATAATATAATAGGTAGATTTTAATTAGTTGCGAAATATTTTATATTTGATTTATGATTATTGCAATTATCCTTTTTTAAAAATATAAAATAGAGAAAATCTCTTACACATTCGACACTAGCGCTTGCCAAGTGGTGAAAAAGTTTTGGTTGCCAAAATTGTAACATTGATCTTCCCAATTTGAGCAGAAGTAACCTTACCCATGGGTGAGTCACGCAAGCCGCTGGCTGGTGTTCCTATATATATATATATATATATGTATGTATATATATTTGAGGGGGGGGGAGAAACAGACCACCGGCTCGCAACAGTACCTTCACCATTCAAAATATCCCCCCTCTGCCCGACAATTCACATAGATTTTTATTCGATCCCCCAAGAAATATTCCTCTTGTAAGTCAATAATTCTCTGAAGTACCTTTCTTCAAGGTCCCTGCTTTTGACACTACCGAATAAACTTTACCTGTCGGCAAACTGTCGGCATCAGTCGGCCAAATACCAGTACTGTCAGCTGGTGTCCGAAGTAGGCTCAAAGAGAACTATTTCTTAATGTCACATCTTTTTGAGACAGTTTGTTTACATTTACGATAAAGAAAATGGCCCAATGTATTTTTAACGATAAAGAATGGACATAGCAGAAATTATATTGCTCTAACATCTCACAGCCAAAAGATCGCAAAAATCTTAAAGAAGATTCTGTGCCTATTCTGACAGAGTATCTTTTCTCCTAATCTGTGCTAGCAAATATATAAATGATTCCAGTCCAGTATCTTTTTAAAAACAAGGCGCTTTATCTCGGAAAGGTATTTAACTGATTTATTCTTGTTCGAGTAGTTATAAGTAACCGTTGGGGATATGCAAGAAGACAGCTAGAAGTCGATGGCATAACGTAATTTTTAAAATTAAGTTTTTTAGTCTTTAAGAAAAGACACTGGCCCAACGAATTTCTTGCAATAACGGATGGACATCACAGAAAAATCTCGGCCTAATATCTCACAGACAATCGGTCGCTAATATCTTAAGGAAGATTCTGGGGCGATTCTGACAATATCATTTCACCTAATCTGCAAGAGAAAATATATCATTGATTCCGGTCCAGTAACTTTTTAAAGACAAGGCGCTTTGTTTTGGAAATACATATGTTCTGATGTCTTCTTTCTCGACTAATTAATTGTAAGAATCGGTAAAATGCACGTACCTTATTTAGAACTGATCATTGACATATACCTCGATAGCTGAGTCGGCTAGAGCACATGTCTGTCAACCCAAGGTTTCGCAATTCTTGGCTCCTCAACTTTAAAGGATTTTTAATTGCCATTAAAATACACATGATGATAAATTTGGACATCGCATGTATGACAAATGAATCTTCGACCAAAAATTCAGGGTGAAAAAATAAACACTCAATATGGCATGTTGTATCTTGCCAGTCGACATCTTGTGTACTTTTGACTCTGTGGGTAAACAGTTTGACGACGTTCTATATTTATATTGGCCTAATTCTGGCATGAGAAATCGGTCGAGTATCAGCTATCAGAACAGTCGGTAGGTGTTACCGGACCTGGTCAGGTTCATGCTTGGCGGCCACAATCTGGTGCGTTTTGAAACTGTCGGTAAACAGTTAGCCGACGTCAATATTTATATCGGTCCAATTCTGGCATAAGAAATCGCGCCAGCATTGGCTGTGAAAGTTAACTCGGTAAGCTTTTACTGGCCCAATTTTGGCCCATGTCTTTCGAGTTTGTTTGGTATGTTCTCACGAAATGACTTTGATGCATAAAAGTTTGTTGTCTCATTGTGGTAAGTCAAACGAAAATGGGAATGCCGAATACATCAGTTAAGAATACTTTTTTTTTGCAGTGAGCGGTTTGGCACCATCTGCCAAGAGCAAATAATAATTTTAAAGGGCTTAGCTGGGGAAATATGGGGGCTGTAAACAATTGTTTTGCTCTTAAGTTTGGCGGCAATTATTTAAATTATAAATTAAATTAAAATTGTGAAAAAGAATGTAACTGCTTTAAATTTTGATGCATCAATCATAATAATTCCCCTCCTAGTAACTGTAATTATTAAAACATGCTTCCGCAATGCATATGCCGGTGTAGCCTCTCTCTTTTCTGCTCAGTCAGTGTAACACCTCTCTTGAAAAAAATTTCTGGAAAAGCCATTGATAATTCTTATTGGCCAACAATGCTGATTTTAATGCAAACTCAGCGCATTTCTCAATATTTGCTCAGTATTAGACAGTGGTAATGGTCTTACCAAGAGTGAAATATGTTGAGGTGGACAACACGCAGTGCTGTCCGCAACTATTACAGCAAAACTCTATATGGTGCAACCTTTGGTTCTGAAGAGTATGCGATTCACATGCATTTAAATACGTCCCACCTCACTGGCAATTATCGTACACGGTCTACATCTTAACACACGCTACTGTATAATCTCACAAGTGCTCATTGTGCTACAGATGTCAAACCCCTGCTAGCTTAGATCACTGACTTTCCTTCCCTGTGTCTGTTTGCTGCAGATGGTACAAATTTATTTAATTGGAAATGTTAAAATTTTGTGCAATATCATAAACGGTGATGCGTGAATTTGATTCCACGCATTCTTTTAAACATTCATTTTGCACCAACACTCCTCATATTGGAGACTTGGTTCCCATGAACGAATATTTTATAGCTATCTTTGTGCTGGGCAATCTGAAATTTCATCTACGCCCCATGAGCTGACAACTTAAATATACACATTTCGCCACCGAATGTCCAAATTTGAACCAGAGAAACAAAATGCCTCCTAAATCATGCTGTTTCTATTGTCACACAGAGCGCTGCGCAACGTACTATTTTCAAATGGTGTAAATGCATTCTCATAATTAGACCTTTAACGCGTATTGCTCACTACTTCGTCTTGTCTCATACAGTAGGAGACAGGGAGTGCTGAATGCTGACGGTATGCGTTACAGCCATTCATTTCTGCATAGCCTTTTATAATAATTGCTTTTAGTCGTCATCCTCTTAGTATCAGAGGTTTATGTTAAAAAGGAAAGGTTACAACTTTTTTTACTGGTAAAACTTTCATGAATGTTGTTTGCACAGTAATATACAGTATGTCAATGTCAAAGAAAACAGAAAACGGTTCCATGAATAAACAACACAACTACAAGAGAAAAGATACCCGTATGCCGGCTAAGCAGGACATTTCCTATGGCCACACAGCCTACATACATGCGTCCTGAGAGACGGCTTCGATATTTTTCTGGATATTTTTCAGCTCTTGCCAGTAAACTGGAAATCTCAGCCTTGTGCTTAGTGTGTTGCAATAGTAGGGCATAATAATGACTGAATAAATATTTAAGAGAGTATTAAAGCGTTCGTTAAATAGCGTAGAATGTATGTTTAATGTTGTACAATCCTTCATAGTTATATCTAACATTTTTTTTGTGGAATCCTCATATTTTACTTTAAACATGTCTATTTCAAAATATTTAATTCTAGTTTTATATTCAACACTTGCATATGTTATAGTTAAGTGTTGTTTTATATTCTAATTACAACTGTACATAGTCTAAATTACGTACTCGTGTGTATATATATATATGTATATATATATATATATATATATACATTTGCATGATATACCCTTTACTTCAAAATTTGTATTTCTAAGTTTACGCAGTAAAATAGTCTTTCATCTCATTTCATTAAGTATTATATCAGTGCACAATTCGATAGATTAAATGAGTTTAGTTTTCTACATAATTTAGAACTATTTATTTTGACACTGGCTGACTCAATACTAAAAACAATGCTAATAAAACATTTGAAATAATGTCACAAAACTTTTGATAAACGTTAACATTATTCATGTCTTTAACTTGATCGTCGTATACTATGTTTCAGTGGGGCCATGTGCACTTGACTACTCGAAGACAAAGACCCAAGATCATTTCCTAACAGATCCATCAGCAGACGAGCTTGTACAAAGGAATCGTATTTCTAGTGGTCATACCACTCCTCCTTCTTGTCGCAGACCTGTCGTTGGGGTAAGCTGTAGACAAGTGCATCATATCAACCATAACACGTTCTTTTTTTAATAAGAAAATTGTTTGTAAACACATGTTAAAAATTATATAACCATTTATTTATAATACCAAAACACGCAAGTAGTTAATCGTATCCAGAAATGACATTTCTGATGGGCAGCGAAAATCAAAATTTCAGAAGAGCTTCAAAATATTTATTATACTCCGTACATCATTAATAGTCCTGTTTTGTATACCGTAAAAAATAACCGCGTAGGGAAATGTCTATTCTTAATCAATTTAGTGACACTTTTTTCCTGTATATTTTAAATAGTTACGTTAGAATTATGGATTTATGAAATTAGTTGAATGTTTCCCTGTATCTATATATGTCTGTAGGTCGGGCCTAATAGATTTTTAACAATAAAATAGAAGATAGTGAATCATTTTTGATGTAAAGACATTCTTAAAACGTATAGAGTCAACCTTTCATTAAAGTACATATTTATTTACAAAATTCCCGGGAGGAAAGGTCATTATTCCGGAATATGGAAAGACAATTTATTTTAAGCAAATAAGTTTATATACATATTTGTCCTTTTCCAAATTATTTCCAACGTATACCTAATTTAATGTACACGTGTTTTAAAATTTGCAAGCAATGTTTTCTGTTCTTCCCAGCTATTAATTTTGCATTCGCTACCGCTTCCATTTTACAATACATCCCTTCCATTCCATCGTGCTGCGAATTTATATTGTAAGTTATTCGTTTCGTGTTTTATCCTGCAGAAGTAATACAGTAATCCTTCTTGAGCATGCAATTGTCTGCTACAAGAGCCATACAAATATTCGCGCACGGAATGCGCAAATATGTTGCATGTTAACAGCTTTAAAGGTAATAATAGGGTAATAGGCCTGCTGCAGTTGAAGAATCCCGTTCGTGTTTCCCTACACGTCAATTACCAGAACGTAGAGTGTTTTCCAGAGAGTAAAATATATTACGTGAATGTGGTGAGCTCCCCAGTGCTCATATGGCATTATAAGCACGATGCGCAACACTAGGAATACGTTCATGATACTGTTCAACAGAGCCCCACAACTAGCATGCCTAGACTTTCTACACGTATCAGTGTTTCACGAACACATGTATGGATGGCACGGCATGCTGATATATTTTACTATGTCTACCCACAGCCTGTGCAACATCTTGACATAACGACAGTGCATTTTGCCTTAAATTTTGTGAATGGATAATTAGCAAATGTGAAGTTTTTTATACATTGTTATTTACAAATAAAATGAAGCCACGTTTACCCGCGATGGGGTTTATAATACGCGTTGCAATAATCGATGGTCGCAAAAGAATCCTCACGCTACAGTAATAACACATTTCTAAATTAATTTTACCTTCAATATGTGGTGGGGTATGATTACTTATATGTTGATCGGTACCGTTAATTTAGTTAATCGAAAGGTAGGATCCAGTTTTTTGCAACTTTCTTGGCATACATTACAGAAACAAGAAGAGTATATTCCTTTAGCCAGACAGAGGGCCATATTATTTCAACTTCACGGGGCTCCTCCATACTCCATCAAACGCGTAACGCAACATCTCGACAGTATAATAAAGGTCGCAGGCATTCGCGGCCGTTGTCTGCAAAACCTTGGTTTCTGGATAGTAGCCGCGTCACTGTCGTTTTCTTTCCCTCCGTTTCGGAAGACATTGCAGTCTTCATCTTCAGGGCGAAGTAGCAGCAGCAATAAGAAGGTAATAGGTATTTCTACTTCTTCGCCCTGAATATGAAGTCTTCAATGTCTTCCGAAACCTAGGGAAGGAAAACAACACTGAGGCGGCTACTACCCAGAAGCCAAGATCTCGACAGTATGTTCGCTATTCGTTAGATTGGTCAGGTTGGTCCTATTAACTGGCCACAACGAAATACAGACTGAACAACATTATACTTCTTTATGTAGTTGGATGAAGAGCGTAGTGGACAAACAAAAGTTTGCTACACATGATGAATTGTTAGCTAGCATAACGGATGCTGTCGCCCAACTAAAGTATAGTGTAGATGCGCTCCAGTAAGCACGCGCAGGGTTCTCACTAGAGCAGAACAATGCAGTGTAGGGACCGGAGGAATATTCGAAAATATTTATATTAAAATGTTACACACGCATCGCTGTAAAAGGTAACCATTTAAATGATTCTACGTTGGAAACCACTTGGGATAGGAAAAATTTGTTTATAACCTATGTTACTTCAAATGACATCTACTTTCACCTACCGTTAAATATACCTTATCTCTTGGGACATTCTGTATAAATATGTGGAAGTGTAACAGTCTTGTTTGTGTGCGTACATTTATTAGTCCGCATTTATTACGTTCATGGTCTCTATTTATAATGCCTTAAAACTGAAAACACGTTATTTACAAGAAAACGATTACAAAAATTAACAAACTATACATGTGTGCATAAAATATTATTAAGATGCCTATATTTCATTTATCTTTGTAACATATTTTCTTTTTTGTAAAGTATGATGTTTAATAAATAAATTTAATTCTCAAGTATACTGTTACTCCGTACATAACATAATTTGAGTAAGCATGCAAAAATATTTTTATAACACTTGACTACCTTTTAAATTACTATAGTTATTGCCTGTGTATATTTTGAATGTATTGTGAATGTAGTTTTGTGTTGTAACTAGTTTTTAGTACTGAAAATAACAATTTATACAATTCATAAAAACAGGTCTTACTGAATGTCCGCAGAAGCCATGTGCGCAGCTGCAGTCAGTTCATAAATGAACACTGCTTTTATGTCGAATACATATAATTTTTTCTGTACGAGGAAGCATTTACATAACTTAAATTATTTATAACAAAACAAAAATTATATTTAAACAACATATTGGTAGATGTAGCTGTGCTAATAATTGCCAGACATAGTGAAATTAAAAAAAAATTTAAATTCACGTAATTTATTAATTTATTTTAACGTCGAAAAAAGAAACAACTAACTAAACTATTGTATTTAGATATTGTGAATAAAAGTATAAAACCTTTCCGACCATGCACTACCTCATTATTTTAAACTATTGTTGTGTATTCATTTGGTTAATATACTTATATCAGTAATCTCAATTCCGTAAAATTAAATTTGCAATAATATATTTATTTTATAAGTATTGTTATCATTTCTATGAGTGGAAAGTTATCTACACTATATTTTAGTTTCATTTGGCACAAAAAAATTATAAGCACCATCATCTTAACTCAAACAAATATATAAGCGTATTGGTGTATTTCACATGCATGTACACAATATTAAATGTTTATGCTGGGAATGGTGAATATAGAATTAATTCCGCCCAGGAATGCGTTACATCAATACACTGGCCATACTGACAAACCCACACAGTTCCAACTAAGTTTCGCACACTATTTACTTAAATAACTGATGGTATTTGCTATTACTATTCTGTAGACTAAGCTGTAATGCAATCACATGATAATCAAGTTGTGCAAAAAGTTATCTTTTCCTTTATAATCTCGGGTTTGTTGCAAAACCAAATGTAAACAAATTGCATATAATTGTTGAAACATGTGAATATGTTAGTTATCTGCCCATACTTGAGCCGATTTGATAATATAGCATGTTACGAAAATGTGTACGGAAACAGGGTAAATTAATTTTAAACTCTCTCTCTCTCTCCCTTTAGCCACCATTTTGTGTGCACTATCACGTGAAATAGCATGTGACCAAGCGCTCTGTTCCCAATTTGCTACTTCGTGTTGTCTGGATCGTGACTGCGGCTACTCGCGGAGTGGTGAAATTGCTTGTTACACGACTTTCAAAAACACGTTTAGTCTGCATCAATCAAACGCATCTTTTTCTTGACCTCCAGCGCCGCCGACAGCGCCTGTCTGTATCAAGTTAGAGATTGTCTGGGCACGCCTTGTGCTGAATGCTGGGAAGTTGTTCGTCACTCCAGTTCTGTCTCAATTCGTGCCATTGTTTGTTCACTTATATAAAATAATATGTTAGTCGTAATTATTCTTGAAGTAATTTTCGCCATTAAAGTAAATATATATTTTTTATTTACTTACGATAGCAAAATATGCAGTGTTGCTATAATATTGAACTTGTAATATGTGGACAGATGAAGCCATTTTTTAACTCAGGAATATTTTTATTCGAATAATACAGGAATACTACGCGGTAAATAAAATCCTTTGACATAATAGGTGGCACCAATTTGTTTACTTAATAACTTTAAATACAATAATATTGCAAGCCAATCTTGTAAATTTTATCAAATATTAATGCTAAATATGTCAGTTGATTGCAAAGTTAAAGTCTTCCTTGTGCCTGTTTGTAAAGGTAATAATTAACATCCACTGAAGTAATGAAAAAGAGGAACATGTCACGACAGACGACAGTCACTCAAGTACCTCAATACATAGATTTGCAGAATACTTTGATCCTCATTTATTATGTATGTTGCTACATGGGGGTTTTGTGGTTTCAACCTAAGATAATTGCAAAGTTTAGCAGTAATTTATTTTTAATGCAACACATCATTCTGAGCTGTACTATTACTGCTGACCCATTCCACAGTACTTGAGTATATTCCCAATAAAAAAAAATTTCTAAATTTAATCATTGAAATTTATGAATATATGTAGAACATGAGAATGGTACCGTTTTACCGCACTCATCCGTGGTAGCTATTATACACCTTTTTAGAATAAACACTTTTATATCAAATATGTGTATTAAATATAACCATTCTCAATATTTCTATGATGCTATGTCCTCTTTTTTCATATTCCCTGTACTTTCATTGATTGAAATATTCTGTTACAGTTTAGGAATTATCTAGAAAATTTTTTTTTATTATTGAGTCATGAAATTATATGACAATGTCTTCCCATCTTTTGCAAACACATCTACAGAATATTACATTTACTATTCCGATGGCATGCGCAACTCACTATTATTGAACTTTATTATGTTTTTCATACATTGATTTTCATTTTCAGTAGTAGGATTTCGCTGATCGGAACCCAAGAACTGCTGGATGTGGTGCTTTGGTGGCGTCCGCCATCTTTGATAACATCAAGTGTGCGTTTGCCATATTGTTTTCTTTCGTTTTTCATATATCACTAAGATCTCTTGAAGGCCGCCATCTTGTTTTCTCATTCGTTCGACTGTAATCTTCTAGGGTGCAAAAGAGTCGATTTAGTCGTTTACCGCTCCAGATGCCAGTGTGTATATTTATTTTTTTCCACCCTGAATTTAAGGACGAACTGACAGTTGATCCTTAAATTCAGTACTTGAGAATTCCACCACTAGTCACACAGATTATTTTAATAAAACCTAAAAAATCGTCTGGATTGAAAGCTTCTCGAACTGCTGGACCATGTATCAGCAAATATGTGCACTAGCAGATTGAGTCATCATTATGTATGTAAATTACAAATTTTACATGAGGCATAAACATATACAAATATTTTTTTAAATATATATTTCCTTATTTTAAAAATCTTTAAATTTTCTAAAATATTTTTGTACTATAATTTTAGCGAAATAAAATGTTCAGTGGGACAGAACCCAATAAATTTTAATTGCATACTTTGATTAAAAAATTTTTTTTTTCCTTTTTTAAAACCTAATACTCTTTTGTTTTGCCGCAAAATAGACGGTACATTTCAGCTTGAAAAATATAAATCGAATAATAATCTTTGTTTTAAAAATGAATTAAATCGATGTAATAATTTTCATTTGCTTTATTCCTTTCTTTTACGGTTTTGTGAAAAAAGAGGTAACCATACAGTGGATGTTAATTACAGACCTCAGCTACGCAATTTAATAAATTTAAATATTTTAAGGAAAAATTTAAATTCCGAAATTTAGCATTGTGACCAAAATAGCATGTACTTACAGACTCGCGAGATAGGCGGCCGGACTTGACAATGTGTAGAATCGTGGAGCCATACATAAAGTGTAATTCGATGCCACAAAATTAATTTAATTAATTTATTTAAATTTGGTTATATAATACATTAAAAATATATGTAATTTTGAAGAAATATATAAATTGTAATGTATTCAATATCTATTTTTAATGCAAATCTGAGATACAGGATTATTCGCAAGGAGTTACCACCACTCACGAAGCTTATTGATTACATAACTTAGAGCTAATTATGTCATATAAATGTATGTCCTATTCCCAATATTTACAAAGTAATTCGACAAATTGGAAATGCCTAGATTATAACGTGTGGGGATGGATAAATAATATTCATTGTTTACCAAAGGTCTGCATAAACAAAGTGAGGAACTACTTGCGCGTATCATCAATGCCACTACAGACATCAATGACAGCCATGTGCAACTTCATATGACAACACGTGCGGTTCGTAATCGTGCAATCAAATGTATGGATGTAGACGGAAACAATTTTGAACATCTTTGGTAAGCTTGTTGGACGCAATTGTAATGCTCAACTGTAAACAATACGGTCTGATAATCCATAATTGTATTTACCTCTGAAAGGGTTATTATTTTATTTATTAATTTTCAAATGATTCGAACTACTCTGTAAATATTGGTAATGGACCCACACATACACTGAAGAGCCAAAATAATTGGTACGCCTGCTTAATATCGCGTAGGGCCCCCGCGATCGCAGAAGTGCCGCAAGACGACCTGGCATGGACTCGACTAATATCTCAAGGTATACATGAGGAAATGCACACCATGAATCCTATAGGGCAGTCCACAATTCCACAAGAGTGCGAGGCGGTGGAGATCTCTTCTGAACAGCACGTTGCAAAGCATCCCAGATATGCTCAATAATGTTCATATATGGTTATTTAGGTGGCAAATGGAAATGTCTAAAGTCAGAAGGGTGTTCCTGGAGCCACTCGGTAGCAACTCGCGACGTGTGGGTTGTCGCATTGTCCTGCTGGAATTGTCCACGTTCGTCGGAATGCACAATGGACATGAATGGGTGCAGGTGATCGGACAGGATGCTTACATACCTGTCACCTACCAGAGTCGCATATAGACATATCAGGGGTCCCATTTCACGCCAACTGCACACGCCCCATACCATGACAGAGCCTCCACCAGCTTGAACAGTCCCCTGTTGACATGTAGCGTCCCTGGATTCATGAGAATGTCTCCATACCCATACACGTCCATCCACCAGATACAATTGGAAACGAGATTCGTCAGACCAGGCAATGTGCTTCCAGTCATCAACAGTCCAATGGTGGTGTTGGTAGGCCCAGGCGAGGCGTAAAGCTTTGTGTCGTGCAGTCAACAACGGTACACGAGTGGGCCTTCGGCTTCGAAAGCCCCTATCAATGATGGTCCGTTGAATAGATCGCACGCTGGCAATTGTTGATGCCCCAGCATTGAAATCTGCACCAATTTGAGAAAGGGTTCCATGTCTGTCACGTTTAATGATTCTCGTCAGTCGTCGTTTGTCCCGTTCGGTCACGATCCTTTTCCGGCCGCAGCGATATTGAAGATTTGATGTTTTACCGGATTCCCGATATGCATGGTACACTCGTAAAATGGTCGTACGCGAAAATCCAAATGTTATTGCTACCTCGGAGACGCTCTGTCCCATCTCTCGTATGCCGACTATAACACCACGTTCAAAATCACTTAAATCTTGATAACCTGCCATTGTAGCAGCAGTAACCGATCTAGCAACTTTGCCAGACGCTTGTTGTCTTATATAGGCGCTGCCGACCACATCGAGTTTCTCTGATTGGTTCCATACATCTGTTATTTGCATACGCACACTTATACCAGTTGTTTTTTTTTACTTTCCAGTGTATATGACCTAATTTGGTCCAAATTATGTAAGGAATAAGACCTGTGAGTGGTGGTAACTCCTCATGAATCAATCTGTATAAACTTGAAACTATGTAATATTATAGCTGTCCTACAACATCAGCTAACTTAACAAATCATTGAATGTTGAAATGAACCTGCTATTCTTTAGTACAATGCAGCATATTTATCCACTATGTTTAGTAAATGAATGAAGCCGTTGTGCTTAAATGTACATGTTGAGTATAAAAGAATACTCCAAATTTGAAGGTCTATAATATCAAAACGAAACAACCTACAACCTTGGTTAACCAATCAAATGAACCGTGGAACTGTGACATTTGTTTACAATATCTTCTTAAATGTTTAATGTGACCACCATGAGCGGTCTGAACGACATATACGCGATAATAAAACTCATTCCACACTCTTGTCAGCATGTCCGGTGTTTCTATCCTAATTTTCGTTCACAATGTCAATTTTCTTGCCTTCCAGTTCACTAACACTACTAACACTACTAATTTGAATAATTACAGCTTCGCGAATATTACTAATTTGACTATTTACAGCTTCACTAATACTACTAATTTGACTATTTAAAGCTTCAGTAATGATACAAGGTAGACTGTTTACATATTCATTATATTTTTTACAACATTATTTATTTAGCAAATTACATATTCTCTAACACTACTTATTTGGCTTCTTAGTCTTTACATTAAAGAACGAAGTTCTTCCATATCTGCCGACATTCTTCTAGTTAGCATCCAAAAACTTCAAATTAATTCCTTGGGCTATTATTGTTAAACATATTATATTAACTAGTTAATAACCTGATGTGCCATTAATTAAAATGGATTTATTTTATTTGTTTTAAATAAAATGTCACCATCCCACTTCTGACACCAGTGTTACAATTTCTCAAAAGTCAGTGGGTTCAAACAGGTTCGTTTAGGGATGGAAGTCCAATTTATTAAAAATAACTGCAAACAAAAATCTCTCTACTCAATACAACACAAAAAATAGTTATCACTTTCTATTCACAATCAAGGAATGTAATAAATCCAATTCACGACAACCTCAAAGAGGTTAATTTAATTAAATAATCCAATCAGTCCTAATTAACAATCTATAAAAACCATTTGAATTACTTTATAAATTATATGTCCATGCTTTACTGCTGCAATATCAACCATAAAATCCGTTTCACATATTCATTCAGTCCCACCTCAGTTCAGTCCACGTGCCATCAGTCCGCAATGTTCTAGAGATTTCAGAGTGCCCTCATGCACAATAGCCTTCACTCGTTGGGTTACACGCCCTCTCGTCCATTCACACCCAAACACCACGTCCGCAGTCATCTCAAAATCTCCTGTCGTTGTCCGTCCCCTTCACCAATGTCTCTCGTAGCACCCCACATGTCACTCGATCACCACACTCAGTCAATTGGATTCCACAAAAAGACTCCCGACCCTCCAGTTGCGGCTGCATTTATAGTGTCGTAGGCTATCGCCCAGAAATTTCTCTAAATGCCTTGTTGTGCAAACGGTCTTGGTTCCCAGAATGTTTCTTGTGAGTCCCCAAGTCGTTGACTTCTCAAGCGGGAGGTGGAGATAACTGTAATTGCTCCAAACAAAAATCCATATAGTCCCAACTATAGATGTAATTTCGTTCTGAAATTTACTGCGTTATATTAATACTTAGTTAGGAAATTAGTCAAATACATCGTTTTCATACAATTTATGTTTTACTATAAATATATAAAAACATTATTATATAACTTTAAAAAAATTGGAATGGTCGGGATTTGAACGCGAAAGAAGAAAACCTCACATTACGGGGATTGTGTACTATATCTCTACTAACTGCACTATTACAGGAACTAACAAAATGAAGCAATTATTTGTTATATAAAAGAAGCAAAACTGTTTAATGTTTTAAAATTAATTGTATTACTTTTTATATACGGAACTGTCAAACCTCCTTCCTTTCTTATTTCCGTTATAATAACGTGTATTTCGGTGAATGATTTTTGGATTTGCCATGGTGACAGAGAATTCTAAGACGTACAACAGAACATTATACAGTATTTTAGACGTTCTACTCGTTCATTTTATTTTATTTTTATTCATAATCATAAGTCCAATCATATTATGCTTGTTATGTAACGTTTACTTAATGAATTTAATTTTGTCTGTATGTCATTCAGTGCTCTCTTTTTAACGTCTCGTGAACAATAATAGGCCGGTTAATTGTGTTAAACGTCGTTTAGAGGAAACGATCGGTATTAGAAAATGTAACGAAAATGTTCTGTTCGCCCTTTTTCACTGATGTTACATAATAAAATTCTCAATACGCAGCTATTGTCATATCCTGCGGGGTTCATTGTTTGATTTCTACGGAAATAATTCGTTTTTAGGGTAACGATTTACAGATTGCAGCTGCTGGAGATCTGAAAAAATCGCTAGGTGGCAGCACCTCCTCGCAAGCGTGCTCTAACGCGTCTGTTCCCGAAGCTTTGTCTAGTTCAGCTTGCTAGCCGAAAGAGAGTTACACCTACCTAACATAGCACTGTCTATAGGATTATTTCAAAACACATGCACTCATACATTCAGGACTTTGTTTGTACAGTTCTACCTTTTCTAATGCTTTGAATTATTTATGTTACCATACCTTACACATGGCTTACCATTTAACATTAAACCTAAACATAATTTAATGGGACTCAACTACCATAAATTAATTCACTTGTTATCCGACTAGCTCACAGTAAGTTAACGCAATAAGAAAAAAAAAAATTTATTACTGGTAAAAATTCCACTACCAGAACTTTACTCTTTTACAATAATAGTATTTAACTATTAGCTCAAATATATTTGTGACATGAAATAACCGTGGATAAGAGACACATCAATAATATTGCACAGAAAAATATAAGCAAATCAAAATATAAAATAAATAACAGCTGGCAAGGTTTATAAAATAATAACATGAGAATGCGTATTTTACTGTGTGTTCTATGGATGGCAGAACCATAGAACCTATTTCGGCCTGCTTCGCAAACAAATGAATAGGATAAGGATCTCTCATTATACGCTTGAGACACAACTCTCTACTTGCATGCTCCTTGGTTCTGAGCGGAACGCTATTCAGGATACATGATTTTGCTGTAGTGTGTGTTGGAACACTAAATGCTAATAAATGTCACATACTCTATACTTCTGGCGTTGTATATTAATACTTACAGCTTAGCCATTACATTCTTTAATTTCCAGTGGCAAAAATTGTTTGGAGTTTATATAGCCAGTTCAAGGATAAATTACATTTATTTTGTACACATAAGAATAGTTTAACTAACCGCAATTGTACACATTTATATTAATCACCACAATAGGTATTACTTGCTGCCGCGATCCAACTGCAAAGCGTGCTTCACTCTCTCTCCGCTCACACTCACTCTTGCACACTCTCGTCTATTATGAGAGATTTGAGATGCCCATCATTTGTGAGCCTTCGGGTGCTATCGGTATAGTTATCTGCGACGGAAAAAGAAGTAAATGGAGTTAAATATTGGTTTTAAACCAAATGGTTGCTGCATCAATTTTCTGTAATAAATGAACGTTTTTCTTTTAATTATGAACTCAATGCGATTGCATCCATACATTCATTTATTTCGAAATTGTACTTTTTGACGGTATATAAAATAACTTACCATTAGCATTAAAATAACCCAAATCTTAAATTTTGCGTAAGACTCGTGAATTTAATTTAAACAAGGCATTTTGCCATTTTTATAATTGCTTAGAAAATAATGAACCTTTTGATTACATTTTACAAGAATCACATGCATGACATTTTTAATTTAACATCAAAACAATATGGATACCACAGAGGATGCGAGAGAAAGTAAATGATGAACATCGCTATTCGCTCTTCCTCTCACGCAATCTCTCTTGAAAAAGGTTAACATAGAGGTCTCTCAATGAAGTCGAGAGTGGGCGAGAGAGTACTAGACGAATTGGGGCACTGCCTTACTGAATAAATACAGATAACTTCTAAACAACTGTTATAAATGTATGTCGTATGACAATGTTTGTACTGGCATATGACGGAAGGATGTGCAACGTGATAAAGGTAGAAAATAAGCAGGGTTTTCAAAACATATCTAACAATATCATATTAAACAAAAAATATCTATAAACAGCAAATATGGTATACAAACATACGTACAGGTGGAAAAAATAAAATATTTATCTGGCTCAATTTGAATCATAAAAATGTAAGTAAATGTACTATAGAATTATTTGAATTCACTAAAATGCCATAAATGACCGACACTCTCCACGAACTAGCTTATTAAATTTTATAATTTAATTTTCAAATTAAAAGCGTATTACTGAAATTGTAGCATTACGAATCGATAAAAATATTAGTGTACCTCTAGCGATTTAGACATGAACTAAACATTTTGCATTTCAGCAACACGACGCCGTTACAACATTTTTTACACAAAGGTCTTCAATGTACTGACTCAAATACATAAGTAACGGGTAAAGTAATAAAGCACTGCAATATCTAATTTTTTATTGGTTTTCAAGTGGCACTTCCAGTTACAGAGAGTTTGTGCAAAATGTTTTATTCTTTTTAAATCAAAGTGGTCAGAATATTCCAAGGCCTTGAAGAAGTGTCAATTTAAGAGTATAACTCCGAATAGAGACTGTGTTGTTTCTCACTGTTAACAGTATCCGAGTTTTAGTAGATAGTGCTCTATTAATGAGGTAATTGGGGAATTGCGCTTGTTAAAGTTCCGCAAAAAACACAATTAGATAATTAAAATAAATCAAATTTGGTTGTTATGCTATGCTTCACGTCTAAATCTTAATTACTGGCAATATTTTTATTGTGGACATCAGTATAGTTCTATTATGGTTATCGCATTGGCGACAAACAAGTTACCGCTTAGCCAAACCTCTTTCCGATTTAATAAAGTTCGCATGCTTTTGGTCCATCTCCTCTTGCTTTTATACCGTGGGCTGATCCACGGTGCTTCTTGATTGGTTGGAGCTGTTAGCTATCCCTGGCTGCCTACACTCTGCCTGGCTGTGTTGTTCTGCCAATTCCTCGTTTCTTCACTCCTGGTTGGCTGAGCTGTTTGGCAAATCAGGGAAAAGTTCGCTTCTGTCCTACTTTCCAGCAGATTTTTGTTGTTTTTTAAAAGTGGTTACCAGATATTATTTAACTTTAAACAGTCTTCCCTGTTTATGTTGGAGAGGTGTTTTGATATTTCTATTGCCTTACGGATATATATTATAATGTATTTGGATATATTTGCTATCATAACACTGGTCAACAAAACGAAAATGTTTTTTTGGTGCTGGAAAATGAAGGACTGATATGGGATATGTTTAATGTGCTGATCCCAAAAATGCCATAATATTTCGTCTACCAGCTCTAGTTTTTCAAATACGGGCTAATCAATTTTATTTCTGATAAAAGGCATAAGTAAAGAAATAAAAATAACTTTTTAGGTCAAAATAGATATGCCATACCACAAATTAAAATCAAATTCCAGACCTGGAATTGCCCATGATTCGACCGACCTGCTTATACCTGCTTCATCCCCACTCGTTTACCCTTGGCCAATGTTATATTCTGTCTACCTCTGCCTTACCCGGCTCAGTATGTTATTGAGCTTTCATGAATAAAGTTCTGCCATTATTTCGTCTTGATTTGTGCCGTTCTTTAGTATTAAAACACTTAACTAAAACCATGGCATCCACAAGCATACGTAGCTGTGTAAATCATCCAAACGTGTTTTGTTATGTATGTGCCGAATACATTTTGAAAGAAAGTAGAAAATGTATTTCTCACTTTGTGGAAAAGGCTTATCTGGCATACTCTGGCGTCCATTTGGGAGACCAGGATAAATCTTGGGCTCCACATTTTGTATGTAAAACATGTGTTGAACATTTGCGNGCGTCCATTTGGGAGACCAGGATAAATCTTGGGCTCCACATTTTGTATGTAAAACATGTGTTGAACATTTGCGACAATGGTCCATGGGAAAAAGACAGTGCCTTAAGTTTGGCATTCCAATGATTTTGAGGGAACCATGAAACCATCACAAAGACTGCTACTTTTGTCTCATAAATATCAAAGGTATTAATCGGAACAATAGGCACAAATGGACACATCGTAACCTAGGTTATTGTAGTGAAGAACAGGGAGAATGATTCCATCAGGACATAAAAACTATGGAAGATCGATATCAAGGGCGATGGAACAGCCACATGATGGCCGACTAATGTTGGAGTCTTCAGTGAGACTGTTCAAGTAAACTCCATGCTAGAAAGTCGTGTTAAAGAATAATTTTAAGTGATAAGTAATGAATGTGTGTATAGCTACTTCAAAAATTGAAAACATCGCCTATCTCAAAAACTAGATCTAATAGACGAAATCTAATGGCTATTTTGGATTCTGCACCCAAAACTTATCCAGGAACAGTTGAAAAATCGTTGGAATCAAAATGGCTGTTGGCCAGTGTAATAAATCTTTCAATCAAATACTGTGTTTGGTTTCAACTGAGTGTTCTGTTATGGCCGACCGAATAAATTTCCTGTTTGTAGTCTCTCATTTGTTCCTTGACCCTGGTGGTGATTCTCATTTCATTTTGTCCTATGCATACCTTTCCACATGAGGAGGGAATCTGGTATACACCTCCTAGTTGTTCTGCTGGGGCCTTTCCTTTACTGAAAGAGCTACGTAGTGACAAAGAGATTGTGTTCCGAAAGGCAGACAAACGGAATGCCACAGTCATCATGAACACCACAGATTATGAAGACAAGATCTCCAAACTCCTAGAAGACCCAGTCTATTCAGTAACCAGCCACAACCCTCTCAATCAAATAGAGACAAGCACAAAGAAACTGATATCTGAATCTACTAAACAAGAAGTCAAGAAATGTTATACTGCCAAATACACAAAGACACCCACATTCTATTGTTTACAAAAGATACACAAGGAAGGCACACCTCTTTGTCCCATAGTTAGTGCTATAGATTCTACAACTCAAGCACTAATCAAATACTTGAATAAGATAATACAACCTGTCATTCCCATGCCAGGCTCACACATACACAATTCGTAACACTTCATTGAAATTCCTCAAAAACTTTCACTTCAACCTAATTATATTCTGGTGAGCTTTGATGTGGTATCCCTTCTGCAACATATTGGAGATTACAACCATAGCAGAAACATTGTAAGGCTGACCGAACGCTGTGTATCCACTTCTTTCTTTTCATTCAGAGGAGAGACATTTGTGCTAAAAGAAGAGCTGCCATAGGTTCTCCACTTTCTCCCCTCTTAGCCATTATTTTCATGGTTGGCTTCGAAGAAAAAGCAATCTATACCAGGCAATGCAAGCCTAAGTGCTGATATGTATATATATATATACATGTTTGTTACGTTCACCATCAGGAGCTATGGAAGTAAGATACTCCAAAACTTCCTAGAACACTTTAACAACATCCACCCGAACATCCATTTTACTATGGATATAAAACATAATGGAATCCCTGTCCTTTTTGGATGTTCTAGTTATAAGGTAAGAGGAAAACCACTTGGGTAACAAGGTTTACTGGAAGCCAACACACACAGAGACAGTTACCTACCAGCAAATTCCCACCCGTAATCACAGGGGAGAAATGTTATTTCTACCTTAATCAACAGAGCCAGAACCATCTGCGAACAGACCGTCCTTGAATCTTGAAGAAGAGTGGAAACACATTACTAATGTCCTTCAAGCTAATCGCTACTCTGAAACGNCAGACCGTCCTTGAATCTTGAAGAAGAGTGGAAACACATTACTAATGTCCTTCAAGCTAATCGCTACTCTGAAACGGATATAACAAGGACTTGAAGCTACCTAAAGGCAAGAATGAATCCGATAATCTGCCTAAAATAAGCTCACATTCCGTACATTAAAATAGTCTCCGACCAGCTGGCCCGACATCTCAGAGAAATAATATCAACACAATACTGAAACCTATTTACATGACTGCAACTTTTATTTTCTCAGTAAAGGGCAAGACCCTAGCAGAGCATCTAACAGGTGTATACTTTATTCCCTGCTCATATGGAAAGGCATACTTAGGACAAACTGGAAGAAGAGTCATCAACATGATTAGAGACATCAGAGACGACAAACTGACTTAAATTATATATGTTTACTTATTCAATTCTAGTACTTTTTTTGGCGGGAATTAGATGACTGGTTTCCGAGATATGTGATGAACATAAAATCTTATGACCTGGCACTATATTGCAAAAATTCAGCAAAGTATGATCTCTATAAGCATGTTTGGTGCTTATAATTGATACCCTCAGCATAACATTTTAAATTTAAATTGGTTTAATTGTTAAGCAGATATGACCAAATTATCATAATTATTTATGTAGCAGCCAAACTGTTTATAATGCCAAACACACGTAAAACATGACCTGATGTAGCACTCCTTGTGTGCAAAGTTAGATGGGAAACGAATGATTGGTCCCGGATATATGACGTAAAGACTCTAGTTTCTCATTTGGTACTATCCTTATAACTGGTGAAAAAATTTGTTATATATTGGCACATATATGTTTTTCATAGATAATGCTACATACTAAAGTATGGTCAAATAATTTGAGACATATGGTATACTTACAAATATATTTACATGGCTGTTATTTTAAAATACGTTACTACTTCCTTAAGTAATATAACTGTAGATGGACTACAATAGTCCAACTTGTCACCTGAATTTGGTAGTTATCATTTAGTTGTTTCCCGAGATAGGACACAAATGCTTAATTGTTCGTATGGCGATACATTCCAAAATGGCAGACAAATGTGTTTATATGTAAGATCATTTTATTCTTGCATAGAAAATGCCAGCATACAATGTTAAGTGGAAATGTGTTACATCGTTTTGTAGAGAGAGCATTCTATGCTAAAAGTTTATGTGCCCACTCTGGCATTCTTAAAACATAGCCTATCAGTTTAAATGGACTACTAAAGTACAATTTGTTTGCCAACTTAGGTTGGAATCTGTAGAACGTTTCCCGAGATGTAACGAACCTTTATTTATTTATGGGGCACATTTTACGAAATAAAATAAACCCTGTGAGACACATTTGACTTTTGTAGTATATACTGCCAGCATATAAATTTCAGGTGAAATGTATTCGGCATTTCGTATAAATAGCAAATCCAATTAAAATATTTCCATGGCCGCCAATTTGGGAAATAATTGTCAGACCTACTTAAAACATTTCCGTTTGCATGGCCTATTGTAGTAATACTGGCATGCCAAATTTGGTGGGAATCAGTTGAATGTTTTCCGAGATAAGAAAAAACTTAATGTTTTGCAAAATGGCGGACAAAAGTAGCTCTGTGTAGACATATTTAATTGGTGTAAAATATACAGCCAGCACACAAAGTAATATTCTAATGGGTTTCTTGGTTTCGTAGATATAGTTTAGTATTATAAAAGTTTTACATTGCCGCCTTTCGAAAATAAGTGTGTGGCCCACTTAAAACATTTTGGTTTACATCCCTTAATGTAGTACACCTTTTTGCCAAATTTAAAAGTAATCCTAATGATTGTTTCCCGAGATATGACAAAACTTGATTTATTCATGTGAGACAGACGATGATTGTAATAGACACTACCAGCGTACAAAGTTAAGATTAAATTTGTTTCATGGTTGAGGATATATAGCATGGTAGTCTGAAATGCTTGTATGACTGCCTATTTGTAAATGATAGTTAGACACACTTAAACATGTCAGTTTACGTTACCTACTGTAATTTCACTTGAGTGCCAATTTTGGTAGGGATCGGTTGATTTTTTCCCCTAGATATAGCAATAAAACTTAATTTTTCATGGGGCACTAACTGGCAATATTGTGGGAAATAGAGGCTACGTTATTACACATTTGATGCTCGTAAAATATATTTTCAGTTTATCAAGTTTCGTCGAAATCGGTTACACAGTATGGCAGATATTTAAAAACTAACCCAAAATATTAATATTGGTGCCATCTTGAAAATAAGTGTATTTTGACATATATTGCGTGTATGAACATAGTCTACAAAAGGATAACTTACATACCAAATATGCAGGAATCGGTCTTGTAGTTACAAAGATATAACACAAATGCTTTATATTTCACATGATACTTCTTTCCTAAATTATGGTTTAATAACACCTCTTTCTAAATTCAATGCATTCAACATGCACTACCGACATAAAAATTTTTATTTCAATTTGATAAATGGTTATTGAGTTATAATGTAAAAGCTCCACTTTTTTTAATTGCTCTGTCTTCCAAAATGGTCGGTCAGTTACATTATTGGATTCTAAATTAAATGATTATATCATGCACTGTGAACTTATCAAATTTGGTTCAAATATGTTAAGTGGTTCCCAAGATATAAAGGAAAATCTTTATTTATTCGATTCACACTATCTTCATAAAAGGAGGGCCAATTACATTACAGTATTCTAAATTAGGTTCTTACATCATACACTGTCGATGTACAAAATTTGTTTAAATCAGTTTGATTGTCATCTGTATATATCATGATATAAATTAAAAAAATTATAGCAATTATGAAAATAATAATTGGCATGATTGAAAAAAGTCCGATGTCCTTCCTACATTCTATATATAAACCTAGTTTGGTGAAATACAGTTGTCGGATTTAAAAGTTATAAAGAGGGACTTACATTACAGACAAACATTAGGGTGATTGCACAAGCATATGTTTCCTTCTGAAAGTAGGTTAAAAACACCACAAAAGATAATATTATTTCCTTGGTTGTTTGTTGACAATTTCATACGAAATCATGAAAAACCCTAGGCGAAGGTTTATTCTTTTCTTAGAAAAATATTTGGTTTAGAGATTTTGTTTGGGAGAACAAATGTCTATGAAAATCATATAATATTAGTGGTTTCAAAGCGATTATTAATATATATTTTTTTTTAACTACTACTATGAAATTTATGTATATAGTTAATGATATTTTGCATAATGTGTAACTGAACCATCTCATTTCAATTGCAATTTGAATCAAGATGATAGCCTAATAAGATTTTATCGTAAATTAATTTATATCTGGTGTGGTGTATATGTGTACTGATGGTTGCGAAGTGACCCGGATTCCTGCACCCACGGACACCCGAGCAACCACGCTGGCCGGTAATGGTACCCAGGGCTCCAGTAACACCCTCTTACTGGACCGAAAGTACGCAGGAACGAGAACGAGAGAGCGATAGAGCAGGGGCGAGCGAGTGAGAAGAGGCGAGCGAAAGGGCATGGGCTAGCGAGGGAGCAGGAGCGAGAGAGCAAGAAGGGTGAGCGAAAGGGCACGGGCGAGCGAGAGAGCAAGTGCGAGCGGGAGAGAGTTTGAGAGTGAACGAGGAGAAGAGAATGGGGAAGCGAGTGGAAATTGGGGAGGAGGGGAGAACGAACTAGGAAGAATAGGCGAGAGGACGAGATGGTAGCGAACGAGAAAGGGTGAGTGGGGAAGCGAATGGAGGCAGAAAGCGAACGAGGAAGAGAAAGTAGATGGAAGCGAACAAGAAAGGGAAAGCTAGAAAAGAAGTGGAAACTGCCAGCGATGGAGCAGGGGAGAGAGAGTGGGGAATGAAACGAGCAGCACGTATGGGACAACACCAAGACGCCCCTTACAATTTAACAACCTGCCGAGACAGAGAGCGACCCGAGTTCTACCGAGAACGATGCTGGTACAGACCACGCGAATTACATAAGCCGAGCCGACCAAACCAGTAACAGACTCTGTGTGGCATGAGGTAGGTTTGGTTACCTCATCTGCTGAGAGAACCAGGGCGGAGAGCCCAACATGACGCCGACCATAAGTGCGACGAGTAAAAAGGGCTGGACGTCCCAGTGCCTCGATGGCCCGATGCCGGTACCAGTGTGTACTATGTGTTAAGTTAGAGATCCAGGCCACCAGCCGAATTGTAGTGTTTATTTTTACCAGTGTGTACTATGTGTTAAGTTCCAGGCCATCAGCCAAATTGTAGTGTATATTTTTGACATTGTAAATTATGTGTTTTTGCGCTCACCATAAGACCGCTCTTGTAAGCAGCAAAATTTGCAGGAAATAAATTTTGAACTAAGGAACAGAGTTTCCACTCTAGTGAGAGAGGAGTATTTTCCTTTGAACGGCCTGCATGCCGCCCATAACAGTAAAAATAAACCCATGTCACTACACGTTACTGCTGCCAGGCAGCTTGCCCAATTACCGGCCGTCCACCACACAAATCTGTTTTCCCCTGTTCAAGAAAGCATCTGCTCTAACAGGATGGCAGAAGCAGAGAAGACATGAGAAGTTTATAATTACGGTGATCTGGATAGATCATTTAGGGCATGAAGTGATACAAGAGTTCAAGTATGTACATAGTTATGTAAGTGAGTCCGAGACGATTTTGTTACCCTTTTTAGCGAGTTTAAAGGATGTGTATATTAGTAAAGTATATCAATGTGTAGCCTGAAATTAGGTTGAACTTGCCCAGTTATGTGCTGTACACAGTAGAATTAGGCACTATGACAGTCTATCTAGCTTCTGTGGCAACGCCAAATGCCGTGGACTAAGTGAAGTAAGTTTTTTTAACTGCCCAGTAGACTTAGAGGTTTTGACTTCTACTTCGAAGTTTTTGTAAGGCCTGCGATGTTGTTTGCATGAAAAGAAATTGTACAATATAGTAACCCTGCCTTCAGCATTGTGTTTGTTATGGCAGAGCTCAGGTTAAAGATTCTCTTAGCAGCCAGGCCAGCATGCCTGAATAACCGGTGGAGGCATGTGACCTTGAGCGCCGACCGACTGCACAGCAACGAAAGGAAAGACGAAATAAGTCACAGCTGGCAGCATCGCGGGCATGAAAGAAGCACCGCGCTAGAAGCGAGCGCATGGCGTTTGCAGAAGAACCCATAGAAGAGGAGCAATATAGAGGCGCAACCAAGAGCCGACGCGATACGGGTGTGTCAGTGTCGCACTGGCCGGGGTGGGGGGGAATTAACGCGTGCTGCATACTGCTTTAATTCTGAAGCGCCGCTGTCATACCCCCGCCATCTTAAACAAGCATTTCCCAATCTCATAGCCCTGGTAGAGGTATTACCACGAGGCCTGCCGGCCTGGGAGCGGGCAGGCAGTTGAGACGCATGGGAAAAGTGGAGACGTGTGGGAAAAGGCAGAGGTAGTCTAGCGGTGTTGCCGAAGAGGGAGTTCCGAGTTGAGATGTGTGGGAAAAGATAGAGGTCGTCTAGGGTGTCCCCAAGGCGGTGGTACAAGTCAATACGCATGGAAAGGAGCAGCTGTTCTGTCGTGGCATCGCCGAGGAGCGGACCCCGCAGGGAGACACCCGCCATGGTCACCTCGACGCGGAGAGCCAGCTGAGGAACTAGCCCCGAAGAGATATGCGCGCTGTGGGCACCACGCCGAGGAGAGCCCGCCGACGAGGGCCTGAGAAGAGGCACCCAGCTGACCGGACATCAGTCAGCCACCATTACCTGCCCAACAGGAACCCTACATACAGCTAAATGCCAGTGTTCGTCGCTCAAGCAGCCTTTGGCTCCACGATGCCTAACATCCACCACGACTAAAGCAGTTAGTACTTTGGTACTAACTTTGGTACTTTGGTATTTGTTCCGCCCTTAAGGCTCCCCAACTGGCTGGGCACAGACTCGGACAGTGCGTGCATATTTTTTTGCCGACTGTAGACTTCTTTATTAGAACTCTTAGAGACCAAGTTATTGCTTCCCTCTCCCCCCTGTTCATTCGTCGGAGCGAACACCGCATCAAAATATAACTGACACCGAAGCCACATAAGTCGCGGACCTGCCTCTCCCTGGGTAAGAACAAGAGCTACCCCCCCCCCTTTTTTTCTATCCCAACACAGAGGACAACAGCCATTTTGGTAAGAAAGAGTACAATTTGCCTCCAAAATTCGCCCCTGGCGAAGCTTTACCCTTACGGCCACAGAGGGAAAGCAGCCGAAACATTGCCCGAGGTTTCAAACCTCGACATCCAAGACGCCGATAGTCTGCACCAAAGAGGTAACTCGTACCCTACGACCCACCCTGTATCTCACAGGGAGCGAGTAGGGTCGATCTTAAATACCAGCCATATAAATTACTACAATCTAAGTACCTAAAATAACATAATTTTTTTCTTTATTGCATTTTTTATTTGAATATTTTTTTTATTCATAAATTTAAATCTTTTACAATATACAACTCTGGGCGGTTTCTAAAAAATTTGATATAATTTTTTATCTGATATCATTTATAATTTTTGACCTAGTTTTAATGAAATAAACACATCAAATGTAAAATTTTTGTAATTGATTTCATGAAAATTATTAAAATCATATTTTAATAGAACAGTATCTCATTTTAAATATAAACTGTGATTGTCACAAAATATTTTATATTTTAAATTTTTATAAATTATTTGCAAATATCAAATACGAATCTGTAATAATTTTATTATTTAATGTCAAACACCAATTGTATAATTTTTTGGAAATTGTTAAATAAATTTAGAATAATTATCTACACATTTGTATTTAATAAATCGTTTTCTTAAACTAAATATATGTCCTCTTTTTTATTTGATAATATATATTTATTTAGTTTAACCATTTTGTTTACTAATGCTTTTATTACATTTTGATGATTAGCTACCAATTTTAATATTCCATCATCAAAAATGGGGGAAAATAAATTTTTTTGTTCTTAACATTTGAAACAGGAACATTTATAAACTTCAGCTTAATGTTTTAAATCTCTAACTAGTCTTGTACTTATAAATATATAAGCATCGACAAAATTTAAATTTCGTTATTAGCGCCTTTATTTTTAAAAATAATTTTTTCTTTCATTTGTTTTATTTCTTAAGAATGTAATTATAAAAATATTGATTCCTTTTAACACGTTTTGAAAAAAAAATTGTAAGTGTGTTAATGACTAGTTCTCACGAAATTACAATAATCGTGTCAATACTTAGTTTCATACGTAATTAACAGTACGTTATTAACATAGTATTTTTTACGGACACTATACCATTAAAGCTACTTGTACCATACATAATTATAGCATTATTATTTGAAGATAAAAAACAACAGTCAACGCAATATCGTAAAAATCATTCCCTCGTCATGGCCATACTCAATATTACAATGATATTATACAATTTATTCAACTATTTTTATTAAAGTTTTAATTTAATTTAATAAATTACTTTATAAATACTGTAACTAATGGTAAGTATCATTTGATTAAGTACAGAGAAAAAAATTATTTCAAAACTCCTTTTTCACCTATGTTCCAAAAAAAATCATTCCCACACATTTTATTGCCAGTTGAATTGTCCTTTTAAATTCTATCATATGTGGCCTTTGCTATGGATTTTAAATATTTGGCAATACTATCAAAGTAACAATATCATGATTGTTGCCCTACGCTATGAGATTTGTGTACGCCAAATAAATTTTGTTTAATTATATAATTGTTAAATTTTCATTCTCCATTCCATCACAATATATTTAAATAAGTTAATTATTATATTTTGTTAATATATTTTAGTTGTCTTACATGTTTTAGGAGGAAAACAATTTGCCTCTAATTACAAAGCAAATTTAGGTTTATTACAACTTTTTGTTGGTTATGTTTGATTTCGTCATTCCCTCATTTAAATTTTTAATGAGGGAATCTATGTTTACGAGGGAATGACGTGTCATTCTTATACTAGCTTAAATATAATAAATACATTGAAGCAATTGTATTTTTGGTTTAGTATAACACACTGACTTCTTATTTTGTAGGTTTTTGTATTTGGGAATCATGTTAAAAAAAAAGAAGCTTAACAAAATATAAGCTAAATAAAAAAAATGTGATAGACAACGCAGAGAAATAATGAAATCAGGCCCTAAATCTTAAAAAAAACTCCTTGAGAATGAAATGTTTAAGTATTAGAAGAAGAAAGTAATGGGACTAGTAAAACAGGTGCCTTTAAGAGTTTGAGAGAAAGAAGATAAAAGAAAAAGCAGTGGTGAGTGAACAGCAAAACTTACAGTGATAAAACGTCACGTGCGTGCCAAAATTTAAAATGACCATTAGACGAAACACCACCTCCTATTCCAGTGTCAATTATTTATCAAGTTAATATTAATTATGTTAAAAATAAGGCGACAATGGCTGCTCGTAGAAGACGGCAATTATGAAACCGTAGAGCAATTATGTATGCTAAAATTACCAAATTAGAGACAAAATTTTAATGAGACAAAAATTATCAGTGACAAATATCGGAAGAGGTGTTCCAGAGAAGCTACAAAAATTGATCCATCTTCCCCTCAAGCTAAGGTATCATCGCTGTTGAAAAATATAAAGGTTCTGCTGATAGTGAAACAATAACTCCTTTTATCAGAAGTTCTTACTAAGCAATTAGAGGAAAGTTATAATACTTTAGGAAACATACACAGAGAGAAGGCGAAATACTACAACATATTAAAGTCACTTCTCTTAAAAAATAAAAAATTACTGTGTTTGTCAAAATAGTTTTTTAAACATGACACTTACAAAAAAGGTAGTCCTCGGAAAGTAAATGGGATTCCAATATTTACCCTGGCAAAGTAATTTCAGTTTTTCAAGATGGAACAATGGTAACCTGTATTAAAAAGGAACAAAAGCATGGAGATGGCTAGTAATAAAAGATGAAGAGCTATAANATGGAACAATGGTAACCTGTATTAAAAAGGAACAAAAGCATGGAGATGGCTAGTAATAAAAGATGAAGAGCTATAACCATGGGAGTCGATATTACAAAAAATTAAAGTGTCAATGTTAATATAAAATTGTTGTTATTCTGTGGTAGAAATGAATAATTTGTAATTAAATTTCGAGTCATTAAAATTAAAAATACAAACAAAAAAAATTAAATGTCTAGTTTAACAAGGGTTAATATTATGTTTATTTATCTCAAGAAGAATAAATGTTTATGTTATATGTTAGTTTTCTTTACTAATCAAGTACATTTTTTAATCTGAATGAATTTAGGTAAGATAAAGCTCCTTGTGAGTTAAAAAGAACTAATAGTTAGACGATAGAAATACAGTAATCTCTGTAATTAAAAAAAACCTGAACAAATGTTAAAAAGAAATCTTAGTCAATTATAAATACTTTTTTATTTCCAAAAAACTATCAATTTACTTCTTGNAAACAAATGTTAAAAAGAAATCTTAGTCAATTATAAATACTTTTTTATTTCCAAAAAACTATCAATTTACTTCTTGATTCAACCATGTAGACTCTTATATAGAAATGACACAAAAAAATGTCATTCCCTCACTTGTACGATTATTCCATCATTATTGATTTTTTCATTGCCACATCTTTTTGATTGAAAGTAATAAAAGTTGTGACCACCTAGTCAGTTGAGATTAGGAACTTATGTACTGTAAATTGACTAGGCAAAATCGTCAATTCCATGAACTGATATTATTTTTACCTAGTAAGGTCATTTTTCGCAATTTCTTGAGAATTAGCCTTATATTGATGAAGGAGAAATTTTTTTTTGAATAGGTAAAATAATGTACTCTTTAATTTTGTTATATTTTAATGTGTGAATAATTTTCACTGTGTTTTAATATTTAATGTAAAAATAATTTTGAATCATATTTATGTTAGGAATTTCTACAGGTGTAAATTGAGGAAGTTGTATATTTAAATTAAAGGAATTACATGCTATTACTCAAAATTCTGCAGATATACTATGTTCGTAATCATAGCTTTTTTAGTTTCATCTTCAAATTCTTTATTACAAATATAAAATTATTCAGTGTAAATTAATTAAAAAAAGTAATTTCATCACATTTCATTTCACATATTTTGTGTTCGAATTTCCCCATCTAATATTCCATATTAAATAATAGCTTCATTAATTGTTTCATTTAATCGTATTCATTTTCAGCTCATATTATTTTTGTTCCTTCATTTGTGGTAAAACTAAAACTGTTGCGATAATAATCACGGATAAATTTAATTGAATAAGTAATTTTTTATTTGTTTTTTTTTTTTTTAGCTAGAGTGTATTCAAAATTGNATATATACGAATACTATTTTTTGGTTAACATTGTTATTATTTTTTTATGAACACAAATCTGAATGTGTTGTTTTAACTTACCTTCACAAAGAAACACACATTGCCACTTCACACAAATATGATAATACTCATGTTTTTTTTTTTAATTTCGCCTTCCAATAAAAACATTAATTTATTCCAACTATATGTTTTTTTAAATTATAGTAAGTGGAACAAATTTAAAAATTTGTTATAATTTTCACCATTATAGAGGTTGACTCAAAGCACCTATATCACCCCTTTCTCTCATAAACAACAGGACACAGGAGGTTCGCGAAAAAATTGTGATACTATATCCTTTATGAAACTTGGTAGTAATTCCATTTTCCCGAAACTGCCGGAGGTAGGGGTAAAGGGGGTTATCTTTGGAATTGCAAAAGGGAACAGGGGTCGCATAAGGTATCGTTGGATATATTGTCTAATAGAAAACAACTTTTACTAAAACAATTCCCTTATGTGCATAATTTGTGCACAATAAAAAAAAAATCATATAAGCTAATGGGATGTGACGTGAATCGTTTACACACAATGAAACTGAACGAAAACTACATTTATTCTCACTACAATCAAATTTAAATAAACGAAAAATGTTGGGACGTCGGGTGAACAGTAAATACCAGTAAGGTGTGAGAGAACTACTGTGGAATGGGTACTGGGAACACTCATTCGCACACATCACTCTTCATAAGTATTCGAAATGTATACCAGCCTGTATCAGACAAGACCCTGCTCTCCTTAAGTTCGCAGTTACTTGGCGCACCTTAACACAGCTGAGAGATCTACATGCAGCTCTAATTTTGTCACTCATGTCTTGCCTCTTTATTGGACGCACTACATAGGCGATGTCTTTAACTGTACCCCACAAAAAGAAATCATTTAGGGACAAGTCTGGAGAACGTGGTGGCCAAGTTACAGGACCCATTCGTCCAATCCACCATCTGGGGAATACGATGTCAGCAACTAGCCGAGCTCTGCGTGAAAAGTGAGCAGGACAGCCATCCTGTTGAAGCCATAGTGTTAATCACAGAGCGCGAGGGACATCTTCGATTAACTGATACACAATATTCTCTAGGAAATTTGTATATGCTGCACCATTCAATTGCCCTTCAAAAAATATGGTCCTGTGACGCGATGTCCGAAAATGCCACACAACGTATTAAGGCTCCACACATACTGGTTATTCACTTGACGGAGTCAATGTGGGTTGACTGCAGACCAGTAATCGGCATTATGTGTGTTAAGGTCACCATTATTCTTGAATGTGGTCTCATCAGTCCACAAAATGCTGCGATGGAAAGCATGGTCCGTGCTCAGGTACCAGTTGTAGAAATAAATGGGCTAAAAAAAATGTATTCCCAAGTTCTTGGTGCATCTGTACATGGTACGGATGTAAAAGATTATCAGGGAGGATTCTCCACACTTTACTTTGAGACAATCCTGATTCGTTGGCATAACTCAGTGTAGAATCATGAGGATTAGCTACACTGGCAGCAAGTACATCAACAGCCTTCTCGTCTCTCGCAGGTGGTCTGACGCGACGACATGTATTGCGTGTGGGTTGCACTAGTCCGGCTGTGAGCACGTGTCGTGAAAAACACTGGAAGACGTTGTACGAGTGATGGACGCGCTGTTGTTTTCTCTATGCGTACAAACTCGCAGCAACTCTGCAGTACCGACGACATTCCCCTAGTATCATCAGCATGTCAAATACGTCTTTTTTTGTAAACGACATTCCATTCATAGAGCAACACAACAAACAGAACATATCTGACACTGAAACATCATACACGATTAATGGTTGCAAAGTAAAAAGAATGACTTTCAGAATAAACGGCCTTTCGATTGCAAAGCCTGCTGTTCCTGCAAGTGGTAGATCGCTCATCTGCTTGCTGCATAGTGCGGCATTATTCTCCGCTTTTGCTCGGAAACAGTCTAATACCTACTGCACGAGCCCATGCAGTAAGTCACATAGGTCACTGCTAGTATCAAAGCTAGTCTCACACTCCAACCGACAATTCAATAATGGCGCACATTGTGTATGATGTGCATAGTTTAAGCACAACCGATGATAATTGGATAGACATAACTGTTAATATTAGACTGTTTACGAACATACGAGGAGAATAAGGCAGCACTAAGAAGCAAGCAGATAAGCCATATACCACTTACAGGAACTGCAGGTTTTGCATGCAAGTTAACGGACAATCGAACATTCGTTCATTCCGCAGTCATTCGTTTTACTTTGCACTTAAACAGCCGAGAAACCGCGAACGTTAGAAGGAGAGTAGATTCGTGACTGATGCAGGTAGGTCAATATTTCACTAATGAAGAGTGATTTGTGCGAATAAGTATTCTTAGTTCCTATTTCACAGTAGTTACCTCACACCATAACGGTATTTACAGTACATATGACGTGCTTTTGATTGTACGTAAACTGGCATGCACACCATAAAAACAACTTGTTTTGTTGATTTCCGTTTTATTGTAGTAAAAATAAAAACAATTTTTTTCAGTTTCAATGTGCGTAAACTACGCGCGTCACAAACCATATGCTTAAATGATTTATTAAATTGTGCGTAAACTATGCACATCAGAAAATAAATGTTTTTGTAAATGTTGCTTCTTTTTAGACGATCTATCCAACGATACCATATATGAACCCGGTTCAAATTTCAAAGCCCACCCCTCCTTCACCTACAATGGTATGTTCGGGTGAATGGAATTACTACCTATCGATGATTCATATAGGGTATAGTCATCACAATTTATTCGCGAACCGTCAATATCCTGTTATTTCCGAGTAAAATGTGTGATACGGGCACTGTGAATATACCTGCATAATAAATTAATTTTTTTCAAATGTATAACTGTTGATAGAAATATTTACAAAGTTTTCGTGTGCATCAATATTATTCGGAATTAACTCAACTCGATATTCCATTTTTAAATATGAAATTAGTTGTTCTACAAGAATCAATATGATTTTAAATACTTTCTAAAGTATGTTCGAAACATCTCAAACTTTGTCTTTTAAAATCTTTAAATTTATCTGTTTTTATAATTTTAACATTGGTTCATTGAATAAAAAAAATATATTATGTTCGTAATTATATATAAGTTCTCTCTCGAAATGGACTATTTCTGTCAGATTGTATGTATATCAACTCTTAAAGAAAAATAATCTATTTGTGTTTCTTTACCACATATTTGACTTATATTAATTGTATTGTTTTACATTTAGAAAAAATAGTTTCAAATGTATTCATTAAAATATTTTTTTCATTTTATGATAATGTTTATATATAAATTAAGAAGGGTCCAATTTCAACAAGTTAAACAACTCTCTTAAATTTAAAGACTTAAAAGATTTATAAATAAAAAATACAGAAATTAAAATTTTCAACGTATAAATGCAATTAATGGCAAGGAAATCTCCTGTGTTGTATATAATAATTTTAAAATTATATTGCCATAAAGAAATGAAGATATTATAGGGAGTAAATAAGGTATGCAGTGATATCATGGCCATGCATTGCTGTTTGACCTGGCAATATTGAAATTTTTGATTGCACGTAAATGTAATGAACAAATCTTGTAGGCCGTACGCGCGCACGAAAGTCATGGCGTCTTGAATGTATTCTTGCATATGACGCAGACTACCAATATATGACGATGGAAGAATATATGCGGTACCGATGTCGTTGATATTAGTTGTTTCTTCTACGTTACAGACAATAGCATCATGCAAATGAATGTACTCCAAAAAACGCAGCTTCGCTTGATTATACTTGATGTACCATAATCACTCGCTTTCAATTGTCACATACATATCAACAATGTATTGATGAAACAGCTGGTGTCATCGGAGAATGTTGTTGTCTTCATTTGCACGAATCATCAACCGATATGCGTAGAAGTTCATCACGCTCACTTTATTGTTTGTTTCTGCATCTGCATAGTGGGGGGAGGATTATACCGTCACTCCTGTGGGAGGAAGGAGGCCGGGCACTTCAGTCGGTGAGGCAGTACTATGCTATAGTAACTGAGTCCGGTCTCCGTACCGATTTCCGGAAAGGGTGGGTGATGCGTCTCTTATAGCCTCTCAACACCCATAGCAACCCAAGGCTACTTGCGCCACCCCTGTTTAAACGAATAGGTCTCTGCCGCCCGTACCCTAGGGGGGTCATCTTCCTAGTGTCTGTATAAGAGTATCTGCCGTGATGGCTTGGGCCGATAGTTAGTACCTAGGCCCGACCACTTGGTGGGGTGTTGGAACTCTTGCCATTCAGGCCATTGGGGCCCAAAATAGGAATTTCCTGGTGAAGAAACTCTATGTCTGGCAAAGGACGCATGTCTCACGCAGCGGGGCGAGCCCTATGGGCGGCGTGTCGAGTTCGGCTCTCGGTGACGAAAAACCACGGTATAAAACCGGACTATGATGACGGTACCCACCAATTTTCAGAGGGACTCTGCGTCTCCCTGCCCATGGGTGACGGCCCTGGCGGTGGGGTATTGGAAAACCCATGAGTGCCATGTAAAATAAGAGGTAGCATGGGATGATCTGGTTGGCCCATCCGGAGGTTTTCTCTGCTGTACGGATCTGTTGAGGTTGGACTTGTGCTGGCAGTGGTTGATTCCGCATGCTGGAGGAGGCTCGGTGAGATTCCCCATATTGTTGAATAGCAGGGCATTGCTCCGGTGCGTTCTGAGATAACGTTAGGGTTGTGGATAGTGCTCTGGCCAGACCACACACTTGGTAAACTGATTACTAGGATCTCAGACCTTGTGGTAGGACATACTCGGTGCGATCTGGTAAATCAGATCGGGGCTACGCTCGGTGCGGCCTGATGAACAGGTCGGAGCTACGGATTTGGTCAATTTCGGTAAGCGCTGGTCATGTCTGCGTTGAGAGGGCGTGATCCCTCTTCCCCGCCTACTGGGTGGCCGGGGTGCGGAATGGCCGTAATGGCTAAGAGCCCCCCGTTAACAAATAACAGCATGGCTGTGATGGCTGTGTATCATTCTTATATATGCACCTGCATAGTAAAAATATAAATATGACAAAAATAAATTAATCATACAGAAAAATAAAAAATAAAATAATGTGTAGATTGTACCTGTCGCTAGATTTATTTGTTTGATGTTGAAATGATATTCATCTTCTCCTTCCCAAAATATCAATGGATATTGCAAAGCGTCGTAAGAACCGCGACCGTCTTGAATTGTCTGCACCGTGTTATCTCTGCATTGGATCCGTATATCTCGATGTTCATATGTGTCGCCAACCATAACAACTGCAACTTAATTAACGGTTGGTGCATTGTATCGGCCTGCGTGCTCTTCAGATGGTACTTTGTCTGCTTTGATGACGATGATGTAGCTGTCGTTTTGAAATTTGTTTGAAACAGTATTAAACAACTGGACCAACTGGTTGTAATTTCGCAAAAACGGCTCCAAAGTCGCTACAATTTCTCGCTCCTCCATCTGCTCGATGTGGTTGTATCGGCAGTGTGTTCTTATTTGTTGCTCCTCATCGTCCATGAAGTAGATTTGCAAGAATTTGGGATCGGAATCAGGCATTGACATTAAAGAACCAATTTGATGATACACTTGGCCCTGAATCTTAAACGTTGATTCAAAATTGCGATCATCCTCATTGTGAAAGATTTTTGTTGCTCCAAATGATGTCATTTGAAGCAAGAATAGAATTTACGAATTTTATGCAAAAACTATTTTGATTGAGGTGTGGCTCCAGCCAATAGTGTTTTCAATGGTTCTGGCAGCGAATTCAATGGTGGCAGTACAACTTTTCCAGACGCGCAGCAGAAACCAGCCTATTCACCTTTGTATTTGAACGCATGGCAATGTTGTCATTCTTTGTCCGAAGCGCCGATGACAATTTGTGAATGTGACGAATAGTCGATGTCCGACTTATATTCGAACGCAAGGCGGAGAAGTGATGCACGTGTCAATGCGCGATGTACTTGCAGGCGCTGTCGTTCATATGCTCTGTGTGCGTCAGTGGCTCTTTGACGCGCCTGGTTTTGTATTAATGCATTAGCTTTAAGGCGTTCGTTGCGTTCCTCTTACCTTTAATTTGCATGTGTGTTTGCAACCTGGTCTTTTAAAGTTGCATTGTCCGTCAATTGACCTTCTGCCGTTCTATTTAACCGACGGGTCTGGACTATTTGTGAATTCCGTGTATGTCGACCAATATTTCCTCCTCGTCCACGAAGACGTGGGTGGCACTGTTCTGTAATAAACACACAACACATAAATATAAGTAACTTATATTTGAATTATATGGATGTTATAATTTGTGGAACAAACTTACATGTTGTTTAACACTCCGTAAATTTTATATGTTCTGATATGAAAAAAATCTTCAATATCAAAACAAAGTCAATTATTCACAAACTTATGGTTTTTTTATTTTAAAAATATGGGGTAGGTTGGGGGGTTAAATGTTGTTGTTACGTGTTCTGATATGCTAAAAAACTTTAAAAAAAAATTATCAACAATTTTGTTAAAAAATAAAAAATAAAATTCTGGAAGCCAATAGCAGCGCCACCTACCGGGTCCAATTGTGAATCTAAACCATCCAGGGACCCACTCAAACACACGCAAAAAAATTTCATCAAAATCGGTTTAGCCATTTAGGAGGAGGTTAGTGACATACACACGTACAGAAGAATTATATATATAAAGATTGGCCCTTCGTAGTTCTATGTTGAAGCAAGCATGTGACAATGTTTGAAGTGTGGAGCATGTGCACTGGCTGAGGTTTCCATTACCGTGTTATTAAAGTAAATAACCAATTTTAGATAAACATATTATATAAAATTCAGGTTTTGCAGTGCTAGGGAACATTATGGTAGTATATTTGGCAAGTTAATGTTATCGCAGTGTGCAATACCATAGGATCCATTGGCTACCTAGCCTTGTGATGTTACCACACCTCTTTCCCAACACAATCCTTGCGTGGAAATTCCTATCAGTCGCAGACAGTACACATGCATGCATATGAGCTTCCAAAACCTATTCACAACTGCACGGTGCCAAATAACCATGAAGTCCACTCATGTGCATATAGCAGTGTTAGCATTTTCACAAGTCTGAGCCTACATAGACCTAGCTATCTCAACCTAACCCCTAATATTATGTAGAAAGACAGATAAGTACAAGAATAAACTAAATGCAAATTAACGAAAAAAAGCTTTTATTAAAAACATACATGTCACTAATATTACTTTAACACATTGGTAAGTCATACTTCAGAATTACTTTCGCGTCTACCCAGAAGTCCTAACGCTTCAAGATTCAGAGGCACCTCGCCTACACACATCAGTTGCATCTTCTCAGCACCTTCTCCAATAAATAAAGATCGGGAATTTTCCTATGCTTGATCTCCTCTGTATAAAAGCCTCCGGCGACGGGTTTGCCATATAGGCCCTCGATGTAATCCATGCATTGATATGAATATCGTATGGGAATCACTTTGTACCATTCAGCAGACCGGTTGTGATGATAGGCATTGTGGAAAATACGGTGCTGTTTGCATATGCGTACCTGATTACCGATCTTGAGTTTAGACTACTGCAGCTCCCTCCTATTTGGAATAGCATACAATCTCCGATGCAGAGAGTCGTTCTTGATGTCTTCGGACTTTATGCGAGTGGTGTAAAGGATGGTACATTAGTTTTGACAATTGCCTAGCCACTTGTAATTTCCATTCGCCTTGAAATGTTTCCACACTATGGCTTTATAGTACTGTGAAAACGCTCGAGGATGCTGGTCTTGAGACCAGAGTACATGGAATAGTGATGTATGTCGTACCTTTTCATTATTGCATCGGAAGTTCTATAAAAATATTCTATACCATCGCTGATATGGAGATTTTTCTGTGCATTTCCTTCGTGCAACACATCCGCCATGGCCTCGGTGACAGCACACACATTCTTCGACTCGAGCAGTCAGGCCCAGACATACTTCGAAAACTTTTATGTTACTGTCAAAATGTAGCGGTGACCTTTATTCCCATGAGAAAAGTCTTGTAATTCGATCAGTTCAGATTAGAAAGCATTGTCCTTCTCTTACATGGTGTACTTTCCACGAGGATAATTCCTTCTTGCAGACCTGTACAATTCCCCAAAAACTACATATTTCGTCATCGCACGATATATCCAGTTTCGAAGAGTGCTTCGATAATGTATATTATCTCATTGACTGGTTGTCCACAGACTGTGAAGAGGTCAGTAGACATAGTCTATCGAAATCTTCCTACAGACTGTCCCAAAACACATCATTTATATTACATTTGGTGTCTATCTTCTGCAGTAGACCCATACCAACAGATTTGGCCAATCGTGGAAACAGACCTGTGATAATGTCGAATTTCGCATGCATTGTGTCCTTAAATCACACTGGTGTGGGGATGTTTTTCGCATAATGGACATGACTGTGCTGTTGCATGTGGCATTACTTGTGCAAATCCGATTTCATTTAGTAGCTAATGATGATGACAAAACATAAGCTCGCACAGCGCTTGTGTGATTTTTACCTTGTGCTTGCCGATATGCATCATTACACCTGGCAAAAAACAAGACTTCGTGGTTTTCAAGTAACCATTATTCGTCGCGATTTCGCAATCTATATATCTTGTCGCTGTTCCTATCGAAATAGGAAGAGATTTAGCTGTCAAACAAGGTGCTAACCCGGGGTTGCACTCTTGTGCTCGTTTCTGTTCTGCACATGTAGCAAATCGATCAGGGGTGCATCATCTTCGTCGCTAGTGATGTGTCCTTCCGATTCAGGTAGTTCCAAACTTATTTTCAATTTATGTGTCGGTGTGTTTTTCCACCTTGCTTCCGCGTTTGATATTCAGCTAAGGCAAAATCATCCTTCTGGCATTGTCGACCAAGTTCATCAAGGTGGTTGGTTTTCGGCTTGTAAACTTCTTCTCTTAGATTCTCGAGAGCTAGTTTTTTTTTACTTTTCGCAAGTAGATGTTTTGCGAGTACATATTCGATAACTTGCTGCAGCTCAGTCGTCAGTTCGGTTCGATCTGCAAGTATTCATACAATGGAATAAACACACAACTACTCAGGTGTATATATATATATATATATATATACTCTCGAGTTGAGAAAATTTAATTTTAGATTGTCTTCAGCCAGTCGATACATGCATCCAGCACCTTCTTGCTATACCTCTCAATGTCAGTTTTTGCAGCCAGTTTGGTGTTTAATATATTTTGAAGGGTCTTTGATATTTTCTGTTTCTGTACCTACGACAATTTAACAGGACTGTTATC
Organism: Clitarchus hookeri; assembly: GCA_002778355.1. Lineage (NCBI taxonomy): Eukaryota > Metazoa > Arthropoda > Insecta > Phasmatodea > Phasmatidae > Clitarchus > Clitarchus hookeri. The sequence goes on along the minus strand of NQII01000057.1, from coordinate 1,331,468 downwards.
CATGCATTTATGCCCACTAAACACTGGTCGACGCCTACAAAATATTCTATAATTGAATTTTTCGCACTCTTGATCTTTTGTCCAAGAAGCGACAGGTCCCTGCGAAGAGTGCTGAGGAGAGCTTCTGTTAACCCATTTCCCATCATAATCGGAGAATAGACCAAGTCCGAACTTGGAAATAGTGTCGTGACTCGTGTTCGGCATCTTACTATAAACAAATAGAAGCCATGCCAGTACCTTCATTTATGTACCAGCGAATCCCAATCAATAACAAATATGCTGTAATCCTTGTTCCAGCACAAAGAACACATATCCTTGAAATCTGAGAACATCATATCCGTATTAAAGAGGTCATCTTATGCATGCTGCAAATTTCTATCGTCTATGTAAAATAACATGACAAAATTCACATTAACACGTAGTAACTGTTTCGGCACACGCGAATATGTTTGACTAAAGTACACTCAGTCTATATTCAGATTCTGTCCCATGCTTAAGTATTCTTGAGTGCAAGTCTGTTTCTAACATTCCACTTCGTCGAAAATAAACATTAAATTTGGCAATGCTTCATTGAGCTGAACGATGGCTTCATTATCGCTGCAATGGAAGTATTTCATGCCATCCACAGCATGCAGTACACAAGCTAGATGCTGGTATTTTTGTTGCTGAAGGGATTTGGAATATAGGTACATATTCTCGAACCTAAGGCCATTGGGTTCCTCCAGCAAACTCGACAGCACACACATATTGCCGTAACCCGACGACCCACAAATCCAACCTCTTAGTATTGGACAACAGCATGCCATAACATGCATCACATGAGTTTTTAACAACTTATGTGATGATGCAGCATGGAAGACTTATATCTGACTTGATTATCTCTATGATACTGAAACGACAATATATAAAGGATGGGTATATATATATATATATATATATATATATATATATATATATATATACAGGGAGCGGCAGAAATAACTCCCAAATTTGAAAGNTCTAACGTCACAGCGGCAGAAATAACTCCCAAATTTGAAAGGCTAATAAAAAATACACAAAATATTCTAGTCAAAACTTTATTAAACCGTCTAAAAGAATTATGTTTGCCATTTAGTTTGATTTAATTATTTTAACTTTCACTTAATTTTTAAACATACTCTTTTTTTATTTTCACTTAATCTTTAAACATGATTTTTTTTAAATTTTCAATTATTTTTTAAAAATAATCTCATTCAAATGCCNAAAGAATTATGTTTGCCATTTAGTTTGATTTAATTATTTTAATTTTCACTTAGTTTTTAAACATACTTTTTTTTTTATTTTCACTTAATCTTTAAACCTGATTTTTTTTTAATTTTCAATTATTTTTTAAAAATAATCTCATTCAAATGCCGACCGTCACTGTCTATACATGTCTGAAGCCTCACTCTGAAATTACGCATTACTCTCCTCGTCATCTCTTGTGGAATTTCCGCGATTTCGTGTCGGATAGCAGCTTTGAGTTCATCGATTGTCGTCTGTTTGTTTTTGTAGACTCTACTCTTCAGGTAACCCCAGAGAAAGAAGTCACAGGTGGTAAGATCGGGTGAACGAGCTGGCCACGGGATGTCGCTTCGCAGTGAGATTTAACGCCCTGGAAACATTTGTCTTAGGACTGCCGTAGATTCTCTTGCTGTCTGAGCAGTGGCACCATCCTGTTGAAACCATACAGCGGGATTTCCGCGTTCATTCAGTTTCGGCTCCAGGAAGTTGTGTAGGAGGTCTTGGTGTAAAATTATTCTCACACTACGATCAGATACTCCCAAGCTGGCAGCGTGCCTAAGGGCTGGACGTCTTGGAGATCTGGTAACTGCTTGTTGGAGTAATTGAACGTTCTGTGGAGTTCGAGCGCTGCGAGGTCTACCTGGCGGTGGATTTTTTAAAGCCGAACCTGTGACTCTAAAATTTTTAACCCACAATAGAACGGATTTCCTGTCAGGGACTGCACCGTGCCAACCTATTCCGAAGTGCGTACGAAATAATCGCTGCGTTGTGATTACAGAATCGCCATTTTAAAATATGTCTCAAGGCCGAACGCACGATGTTCACCGCTCCATGCCATGGTGGCGACTGAAATAGCAGCAGTGGTGCTGCACTATGACACAACCCCGGGCCGCCTACCACCACTAGCGCCGAGCCCATGGCGGTGGCAAATTCGGGAGTTATTTCTGCCGCTCCCTGTATATATGTTCTTTGTGCAGTAGCATGTGATGACTCGTAGAAGAATGTTCAAATCTTGAAGAGGTACTGTCGACACACTGATCAAAAATCTACCTTTCAAACCGAAACTTCCCGGGTACAGGTTGTTCGGGCCGGGGACCATGCTAGCTAAAGCTGGCATGTGGCAACACAGGCATCAATGCACTTGACGAGGAGTACAATTGGCACAATTTCGCCTATTCGCAGCACAAGTATCTAAAGCAATGCACCAGGGAGAAAAAATACTCGCCCATAGTGTGGACTAAATACACCACACATTAGACACTTGAAAACGTCGTCACAACCGTAGACTGGAATTTATCGCCATGGGTAAAATAACGATCAAGGATTTTACATACAACAACTCTACTGAAAAGGAGGAGGTGCAAGACGAAAAGGCATCGCTGCAGGAAGAGGTGTAAATGAAATCTCAACCAAAACAGCTGCTAACGAATGGATTTGGTACTCTTATGGCAAAAACTGAAGATAAGTAATTTTCGTTGAGTGTTCATGCGAGATGCTTTGCCTCTTAAACCCAAATGTGATGGATATGAGGTTATTATCCTGAACATGACAGCCAGGATCAGTTTGCACAGTGTAACTTAACATCAAATATGGCGAATGTGCAGTATACAATATTAGTTTCGGTTATTTGCATCCTCCGCCCGAACTGCGATGGTACCTGAAAGGAAAGTTACTGACTTACAACTATGAAATGGGGCAGATTCTGTACACATGGAACTGTGGACACTTTTGTCTTCGCTTTCTGGTCTGGTCTGGTTAAATAAAAAACGTAGGCATGGGGTGGTGAATTGGAGCTAATTACCATTACATAAAAGGCATTCCTACCTCTATTCGGTGGCCAGTGTGTCACTGTCCATAATTCTAAGTGATAAGACATCTGAGCTGAGGGCGACATTTTATCCACCCCTGGAGCTGGATGGTGAGTGGGTTGTAGGGTGTACTTGTTTTCAAATTTTCATGTCCATATCCCACATAAAATAAAATTTGATTTTCACATTCCGATTTGTAGTGGCAGAAAAAGTAAAGGAAATTAGAATTCCCACCGGTGCATATGAACTGATGGACATCAATGCAATCAAGAAATCCATACCATTGGACATGATCTTAGAACTGCATGGTAACCCAAATACACTGATAGCAGATATATTTTGCAATGCCGATATCGATTTCACTATGTGCATGTTATCCTTCCACCCCGCCCCCCTTTTTCAGGAAACTGTTGTACCAGAAAAGGAAAAAGATGAACGACTACCATGACAAGTACTACCATGGACTGGAGTGGGATGAAGGCAAGTTTCCGTACCATCAAGTGGGAAATGTGCTGCACGACTTGCTTCTGAAGTGCCTGCGAGGGCCGATTTACATGGTAGAGCCAGAGCACAAAAAAATGCCTGTTTGACTAGTGCAAAAACGAAGTTGGAATCATCGAGTACAGCAGTCATTCGCTGCACAAGTTGATGAAACTTTACGATTACCATCAGTGACATGTATTCGACAGGTCAGAAAATATCTGGAAATGAGCATGGAGGAATGCACATCTGTTGCGCAAATGGTGTGCACCGTCCTTGGACTAGGAATCGGCTGCTTATGATTAGACATGAAGTCATCCATATCGGCCTGAAATGAATATAATTGTAGTTTATCGACATCCAAATTATAAGTGGGAAAAATCACCGAGCTCATTTAGTCGAGATGCAGTGATCTGTTCTATACAATGGCAGTGTTTTGTCCTACGAACAATTACACAAGCACCAAACATGACTATGAAACACTGAATAAAGTTTCATTGCAGAAAATCGATATCTGCTCACCAACACCGAGACCTGCAATGGTGATGGCATGCAGTACTGGCGATTCGCTCATTTTCCAACTGCGTACGAATAATCGTATTTTCAAGTGGACTGTCCAGGAGCATCGGCCTGTGTTGTGTTTCACATGATGCTCAGACTCAGCTGCCCTGCACCATGGACCAATTCATCGCCCCGGCACAGACTTACACTATCATCTATGCGCCAGACTGTTCCATGGAGTTGCCCCAGGCGGGGTATGTACAATCATTTCACTCCCAGTAACCTAAGTTCAAGAAGGATGCTGTCAACTAAACGACCAGATACCAGAGAGTGCATCGTCGACGCCAGGCACTCGTGTCAGGACACCACGAATTTTTCTGCCTCCAATTCCAGAGATTGGCCTGCACCCATCCATCGTTACTGCCAACATCCAGCAATGTGTACTCCCGATGTTGCCGATGCTGGTTCCACTGGCAATGTAGGGTATGCTGTTGAAAGGCCTGATGTCGTTCCTGCCTTTGACGATGCAGAAGTCGTGGAGACAACTCTTAAGAAGGAACATAATATGAATTGTGTGATGACCAAATGGGGACTGGTGGTGTGAGTGATCGAGACGACATACATCGCCATGATCCAGAGTCTTGTGCGGTGTTTCGCAATAAGCTGCTTATTGCTTAACATCATTCGCGAACTGTTTAGCCTTGCATGTGACAGTCTACTAAGGTAGTTGAATGTGTACATTTTCTTTGTTAACCAGAAACAAAAATATATTGACATTTTCAAACTAATATAATTTTTTTGTTCCTTTGTGGTGTTTTGAATTGAATGTGTACTAAATACAGCATATGGAAATATTTCCTGTATGTTTTATTTGTTGAATGTGATTAATTTTTATCTTAATGTTTTTAATAAAGGGTTTTTATAAATAGTTTTTAATGAAAATTGATTTTTATAAGACATAATTGTTTTATAGGGTGTTTTATTAAATTGTTAAAAATAAATAATATCTAACTGAAAAAAAAATTCTATATATTTTTCCTAATTTTATTAAGTATTTTATATTATTTTAAACAAGTTCACTTAAACTTTTACTTGCTGTAATTTGTGCAAATTTTTAATGACAAAACACATTTTTTATGTGAAAAATATAAACATATCCCAGAAACAAAACATTTAATCAAAGGCTATTATGAAATTTATTCAACATTATATTTTTTTACATCACACAATTTTTTTTTTTATTCATGTTCTACAGTGTAGATACCAGACCTTCATCTCGAGCGAGTTGGTGGCATCCCCTGTAATCTCCCCGGTTGTGTAGGAGGGGGGTGGGGGTGATTCCACATCCGTCTCGAGCAGGGGGCGCGGTCGACCTCTCTTGTACACTCCAATATTCGGAATGTTCGTCGCCATCTTCTTCTGCAACAGCATCTCGCCACCACTTTATTATCTACATGGCTGCTAAATCAACCATGTCCTGGTTCCCTGGATATTGGGACCAGGGACTTCACAGTACTTGTGCATGCACTTATATTTTTTGGAGAAATTATATAATGTTATTTATATAATTGTATAATGCAATATTATTTTCGAAAAATTTTTTTAATTTTTTTAGTTTTGTGTGACCATACAACATAGGTGGGGTTCCGACACTAGAACAGAAAACTTCCCATCTAAAAGAAACTAACGCAAAGTATAAAAACGAACACAAAAGATGACAGCATAACTACAAGTATACACCACTGTCCACTTTTACTGAAATAGTCTACAAAAACTGTGTGCCTTGTGTAATTGGTAAGGATAACTGTAGGACTGCTGGGTTCCGGGTGGCAGATGTGTATAGGATAAAGTATGGCCTCAAAGTCGGCGTACATAAAGATAGGTAGCTTATCTGCAAAATTGATATTTTTTAAAATTTAAGGACAGGCAGCCTGCCATCTTGCCGTGGCTGAGGCATCTCGGTGCTCACTGGTGCATGTGTGTTACAGTTCTTCGAATGTTCTTATAAACACTGTTGGCCTGTAATTTTGGAGTGTCTTGTTAGGTTGTGATAAAATGTGAAACTCCTCTTGCAAAAATATATTTTGTTTTAGTTGGTAATAAGCTGGGACCACACAAGTCTTGAAGAATTTTCTATGTATCAGTAGCAGAAATTGAATTTTCGGTGGTCAGCAGCAAGTAGAAATCATTTACTTTTTCGACTTTCACTACATGTACTCGCAAGATTTTGCTATTTCGCCCAGATCGTACATATTTACCGACACTCCTCGATTGTTTGTTTCAAATAATTTAATTTGACGCAACAAGGCCAGGAACTCAGATACAGAAGAAACTAATTTAACTTCTAGGGCTTCATATAGGCGGTCGACTTACTGCGAATTTTCACCTTCAGTGACACTTGCCAAAATCGCTCACTTGGAACACATGATCGTTGAAATTTTGAGGGTTTATTTTAGCTTCCTTTCTCTTTACCGACTCTGAAAGGCTGATGTATGAAGATGCTCTGAGAGAGTCCAAATTATTTATCCGGTGATGCAAATGATTGCCTGCTGACATAGTCCAGCCCGAGCCCCTTTCCTTGTATGTCTGCTCCTCATTACATAGTTGCTCAATTCTGGCCTCTACAGCATCTTCGATGTCCCCTAAATTGTCAACCAGCGCTTCTGCCCTACTCAGTCACTATCCTGTGGAAGATATCTCGTTCTCCATAGTAACATGGAAAATACATTCTTACCAACGCCTGTACAGTCACATTGCATCCCCATGCATGTTCATCGCTATCACGAGGACGAGACAAATGGGGGCCCGTTTGTGAAGGAAACCGAATGTGAAAATTCAGAAACATTTTCTAAAACATCAAAACCCTCACCTTGTCCTGTAATGGACATGGTCCGGACAAAAAGGAACCAAGTAACATCATTCAAAACCGCTCAGGATGTGAACCACCACCATCCACCTGCCGTAACTGCGATGGCCAGAGCATGCACTGGCATGGCGAGTGTCCAAACCACCCCAATAGGCCATATGTCGCAAAGCTGAAGCCAGGTAACGACGGGATTGGGTAGTGTGGCCAGACGTCTCCTACCCCCCAGGAAATCAGTTCTGGATAGACTCTACAAGGTATATTAATTTCTCAATTTTGCAGTAACAAAAACCAAGTCATCTGCACTAGTGTTTTCAACTTATTAGCAATGCCACACGTTAATTGATACCAGACTCGCATAATTTTGTCCTTATAAACTTAGTGGACATGTTTAAAATTAAATCAGCCAATCAAACTCTTCAACTAGCTACAAACACCCACACAGTGTGCATTCGGGACATTGATACGAACACAACCGCATTCGTTTCTAAAGTCTTGCGTGATGATGCGATACTTAGCAAACAATGGCTGACTGAGCAGAACACCGCAGTGGAACCAGCTGCCAGAGGAATACATTTTGGCCATATGGCACACCAGACTGTATACAACTTGGAACCGTGGACCACGAGTTGCATAGAGAACATACAGCTGGACGAGCTAGACCATGCTGTACCACCTGCATACTGTGATGTCATATAGTGCCTGCACACCAAGTTCTGTGACGTTTTAGCTATCGCCGACACCCTGCATTGCACAAACATGGCATAATATATATTTCATTAACACATTCAAAACCAGTGTACACCTCTCCCACCATTGCTCGCCACAAAAATACTGTATAATCAAATAACAAATACAAGAAATGCTGGATGAAGTTATCATCGAACCCACCAAGAATGCTTTTAATTCCGCCATTACTATAGCTCCTAAAAGAGGGTGGCACTGGAAGGTTTTGCATTTACTTCAGGCCTCTCAACCTCATAACTGAAAACACTCCACCCCCATTCATAAGTGTCAAGGGTGCACTCAACAGCCTTACAGCACCTAATTTATGATGTCACTCTTCCTATGGAGCAGTTAACGGTAAATACCAGTAAAGCAAGAACACCAGCACAAGGCAGAATTCACTGCTCCAGATGGATGCCATTTTCAGTTCAGAGCCATGCCCTTCGGCCTGAAAACTGCACCAACACCATTCCAGTCAATAATGATGGAAGTTCTCGATTGCTACATATGTGAGTTTACGATGGCATATATTGACAATGCTTAAATCTTGTCGAAGCACTCATCCAATGTCTAAGCCACCTTATGGATGAAAACAGTTACCACCCCACTCCAGAACAGTTGAACCTAATTGGCGATTACCCGCAACCTGTTACCCATAATGCAAATTTTTCGGCCAAGTGAACTGGTTAATTAAATATATTCAAAATTTTCCCATAATCACTGCTCCACTTACTAAACTACTTTCACCATCCCGGAATTTCCAATGTACAGATGAACATTCAAAAAGTTCTGAGCAGACTAAAGCTAGCTTCCGCAAATGCCCTGCACTTTCACATTACGGCCCGAGCTGTCACCTGTACTTACAAACTTAAATGAGTAAGTGGAGTCGGCGCCGTATTATTCCTGCTCGGTGATGACAGTTACAGTACAGTAGCATCAAGTTCAGCCTGGTATAACACAGTCATGATGCAAACGAACAGGAGTGCCTAGCCATTCTTTGGCCAGTTCAGAGGTATAAGCAGTTTGTGGACTATCAGTGTTTCACAATGCTTACAGATAATATGTATCTAGTCTGGCTTCATAACACCAAAGATGCTGGCAGCAAGCAAACATACTGCACCCTATTTCTACAGTAATTTCACTTCAAAGTACAACACTTGAGGGGGTTAGAGAGTCAACTGGCCTATGCTCTCTCAAGGTCGCCAAGTGACAAAGTGGTGCACGACGAGGAGGAATGGGAGGTCATCCATCTCCCTTCTCTAGCTGACCAACCTGCTAAGAAAAATATCTAACACAGTTACATGCGTGCAGCTGACAGCTACTTCCCCGAACCTCGCTTTCACTGATGTTTATGCACCTGTAATACAAGCACAACAGATGTGTTTAATATCATGCAAGTGGATAGTGGAGTGTGTGGTAACAAAAATGAACAGTGGCATGTAATAGATGGCCACCTCGAATCACATACTAATGTCACTAGTGAACATTGAATCACCTATGTGCCACATGATACCCTTGACTTAGAGAGACAATTTTCGCACAGTACCAAAGCAGCAGGTCACCCTGATGCACTTCAGACACTGTGAAATGCGCAAAGACGTTTCTACTGGCCAGGTATTTCTTGAGATTTCAGCCATTATGTATAGATGTTCATGCCATGCAACTGTATTTAAAGCCACCATACCAATGGTATCCAACAGCAAATGGCATGTTTACAAACAGAACCCTTTGGGAATAGTGTCCTCGATTACATGGGACCATACCCATGCATGGCCACAGGGAAGAGTGACATGCTTGTTGTGATTGACCTGTTTTCCAAATGGGCAGATGCTTATCCGATATCGAGTGCGCACACAAAATGCATAGCAAACAGTCGGAAACTGAATTTTGTCATGCTGGGGATACCAATGCACAGTACTATGAGACAATGGTGTGCAGTTTATCGGGTGTAAGTGGCGCGAGTGCACTACATGATCGGATCACACCAATGCAATTTACCACCCATGCACCTACCCAACAAAATGCAGAAATGAAGGGATCAAAATTCAGCAGCGATTGCACATGAATGGTAATCATGCAACCTGGACCGAACACCTGCCAGTGTTATTGTTTAAATTACACGCTTGCACCAACCTTGCCAAAAGAAACACTCCAGAAGAAACTGCTCCAAGGTCACCAGTTTCTCTTCCCAGGGGAGTACCCCCACGCACCCTAATGTGAAGTCTGTTACCCGGACAGCAGCGGAGCCGGCCGGCACTGCAGGGGGCGTGCTCTACAGTATGGACACGACCAGCAGCAGAAATACATCACACAGTGGCTTCCTGCCATCATGCACCCACCTGCCGAACTACAAACAGGCTATCAGGTTACATGCACTCTCACTAGCTGTCTGCAGCAGCTAAAACATTTGCGCGGGCCTTGCACCTAAATAGAGTAGCCTGATACCATCATCAGCCACCTGAGGAAGACATCATACATGGTACTTATGGGGAGACAGCATCGAGTGCCTGTCCACCAGGACGACTCGCACAATGCCAATGTCCACAGGGTGCCGCAACAGCAGATGCTCCAGTTGGGCCACCCAGCACCGATACGACGACATCACCTCCCCCTGCAAGCGATTCAGAAACCATGGTGCCTAAGTCCGAAACTGATGGCAGCCTTTGAAACCTGCAACCACCTGCGACGCCCGGCATCCCCATGCCTCCAGGGCCTGCAAACATCAGTCCGCTAACAGGTAAGCCCAGTGCCCATGCCACCATCAGTAATCAACCAGCTGTGCAAGCACCAGCGATGCCTAGTGTCGCGAAATCCTGTGTCACTGCACCTGTCTCAGACGACGACACCCACGACTCGCCACAAGGGGTGCCTGCTGGGGTCATGCTCCCGTCCTCATCTCCCATGACCAGCGATGGTATGATGCCATCGGGATGCCCAGTGTCCATCGCAACCAGTGTGCCACCTTCACAGTGTGTTAATGACACCCAACCTCCCACCCAGCACATTCTGTAACCATGTCGCAGACCTCACTCAACATCAGCTGCAGCGACTTGACCAAAATGGAGGAGGGCTCCACGCCCATTCACCACTCCAAATATCTCCATCGCCCACCATGCGTGGCCTGCATGGCATGAAGAGGGCTCTAGCCTCTCTCAGCAGCTGATACATCACCATGTCAGAGGGGCATTCACTCCACCTCCCCACCACCACTACGTACCGAAGGCCTGTACCACTTGCAACCTCAGCTAGGGCCACAAAGACCACTGTGTTGCTGCCGCTAGTTGCGCAACAAGGAGCAAAGTTCAGCAGTATATGTTTAGCTTCCTGCCGGAAAGGAAGGAGGTATGACACATGCTGCGACACTCCTCCCTTAGTCTGTTGGTCCAACTACAACAGCGCAGATACGATGTGCCCTCTACTGGGGTTAAGTAGATCCGAACACAGTGGTAAGCCCTCCCTGACTCCAGCATCGACGACATATGCTAGAAAGGACCCTATCTTCGCCACTCTCCAAGCACCACCAAACTCATATGGCCATCCGATTTTCATGTCCCCTAGATACATCTTTTGAGAGTGTGATCATTCCGGTCGACTAACACCACTTAGTGAAGTCCTCAATAAAATCCATATCATGTTTACGTTCCTATGCGTGTGTTGTGCGTGCAGTGTGAGAGTATTACTGCAACATCAAAATATAGGAAGAGTAAAGCCAGTTTCTAAATACGTTTTTTACAGCACCTGGAACTCTAGCTTTGTTTTAGCCAAATCGAGCATGTTTACCCATGCTTCTGGGGTGAGAACGGACTCGTCCACAGCTAGCCATCCATTGCCACCCTTTAATTCACTGAAACAAGTGTGCAATTATATTTTATAATTGCTTTAATATAACGGCAAATGTATCAAAGACATGTTCAAACAAGTAACGAACTGGAAAAGATATCCACGAGCCAAATTTCGTTGCTGAGTAAATATGGTATCAACTCATTAAATTTTTACATGTAATTTGCTTATTCAAATTACTTCAAAGTGTTTTGTATGTTTTGTTAATTAGGTTAAGTGTATTTGTGCTTTTGTGTTTTTGTTTTCAAAGTATTTACGTATTTTCTGAACTCACTGGCGCTCATTTGAGGGGTGATCTCATCGGACTCTGCCATGTTGTTCCAGTAAGTCCATAGCCCTTGACGGATGTGGCCACACGTCGCGTGTCTCCGGGCCTTCTACATTCATTTTCTGACTGTTTAAATTTCAATAGTAATGACTTTGTCTGAACTTAATTCTTTCTTTTCAGCCCAGAGACTGTGCCGCTCCCAATCCCACCTGCTCAAATCATGCCAGGGATGTAATCTGTCATAATTTCCATCGGCCATGTGCCTTTATTTCAGTTGATACCTGCCCAATGCTATGGTTTATAAGTAGGTATTTCACCTGCTTTCTGCGTAAGGTGCTAGCGATTGATGCTGGCCCTCCGTGTTAGGGCGTAGGAATATGTTGACATATTGTCCCTAGTGCTAATTTACCAAATCAATACACTTCATTTGCGAGTTCACATAATCGAGTTTTATTGTTGCTTAACAGGTTAACTGGTACATGAACTCACGTGACAACTTTCCCCTCCACTCTTCCTATGTAGGCTACGTATGGCTTGACGCGACGATTTTGTGATTCGTGGAGGGGGGGGTCATGATTCTTCACACTTGGTGTAGAACTCTACTTATCTGACTTGCGGCGCTGGTCTTATCTCAGCCGGCGATCTCGGGACTGCTTCGTCTCTCGGTAGGTAGACTGGAATGTCTAGGCTGCGACACTTCCTCCCGTTCGGCGTCGGCGTCTCGATGCCCTCTTGAACTCCCGGCTCTCTCTGCACTGCTCGCTCAACGACGTCTGACTGACTGATCGATCATCGCACTGGCTTCGTCCGGCTCCGACCCAGACGCCTCGCTTCAGGTCCCCCGACTGACTGACTGCTCGATCCTCCTCCTCGTGGTTTTGTAGGCTCGATCGCCATATTCAACTTGCACCATCTCTGCACGTGTCCGGGGCGGCCGCCGCGTCCCCCTGAGTCGTAAAACACGTGGGCGGCACTCCGGCGTTGTCCCTCGGTTCTGGTCTAGAAGTTTTAGTGCTTCGCCCTGCACGTGCTATTTGGTGGGTCCCCTGGTCGTAAACACGTGTTCGGTGCACTAGCTATTCGCACGTGGACCTGGCGTCACCCCTCGACTCTGGTATGGAAGTTTATTGTTCCGTTCTTCACGTGCGGGAACTCTTGGGTGGCCTCTTTGGTTCGGCGCACGTGTTGTTCTTATGCCTCCGGATATTGTGTCGTTATTATCCCAGCACACCCACCAAAAGCTCTCAATGTTTATGGCGGTAGCTAGCTTGGGACAGGTACAGCCGCTGGTGTGGGCTCTGCGTCCCCGGCCGCTGCGAGATGCAGCTGCACCCGCCTTCCTCCGCACATGGTCATTCTGCCGGGCCATCCTGGCGCCATTCTTCCATCACATCCGCCAAACCCTTAATCCTTATTGTGGTTGTCCGTCTGCAAGCTTCGCCAGAGTGTGTGTTCTGACGAATAAAATATAGGGACGCAGAATGACTCACAGTTTCGGTCAGTAATGCACCTCATCCGTTACACTTAGACAAGTGCCTCTAAGGAGGATTGGTTAGGTGAATTAAAACAGTGCAAATTCAGGCCTGTGTTTTATTTCCCTGTGGGCCGCTTCATGGTTTCGAAATTATTTATGGGTGCTAAGCCCACTGCGTTACCGCAACCTTGAAATGGCATATCAACCTACAGCGTTTTTGGCATGTGAGATAGCCATTCAACAATCTCACTCAACAGTTAGTGGTGTATGAGAGAGCCAACAATGTCGTTCAGGTAGGCATAGTAGGAATATTGCATAATTATGCTATTTTGTCGAGGGGTGATCTCATAATAGCCTTGCGGGCAAATGGCCTTCACCCTAGAGGATATTCATTTGTTCTGACGCCTTTTCAAAAATTCTCCAACCATAATGCAAACCTTATACCATAGGTCTAACCTTCCTTCTCCCTGTTCCTGAGACCACGAGATCCCATCAAAAATAACTCAAAATTTTGAAAACCATTATAACTGTAATGGTTATTATANTAGCCATTCAACAATCTCACTCAACAGTTAGTGGTGTATGAGAGAGCCAACAATGTCGTTCAGGTAGGCATAGTAGAAATATTGCATAATTATGCTATTTTGTCGAGGGGTGATCTCATAATAGCCTTGCGGGCAAATGGCCTTCACCCTAGAGGATATTCATTTGTTCTGACGCCTTTTCAAAAATTCTCCAACCATTATGCAAACCTTATACCATAGGTCTAACCTTCCTTCTCCCCGTTCCTGAGACCACGAGATCCCATCAAAAATAACTCAAAATTTTGAAAACCATTATAACTGTAATGGTTATTATANCGTTCCTGAGACCACGAGATCCCATCAAAAATAACTCAAAATTTTGAAAACCATTATAACTGTAATGGTTATTATATGCAAGGGGTACGTCGTACTTGATAATGACTATAAGAGAGAGTATTAATTTTTTTAGACTTGTGGTAATAGCTGATTCTATAGAATCCCTGAAACCACAAGAGTCAAATATTTGTAACAGTAAAAAAATGCTGATAAACAATTTATCTGGGTGTTGGTTTTGGATTTTTCGGGGGTAGTTTGTAGGGCAGAAGCATCATAGGAGGGGAGAAAACGACGCATTCTGATTCCCGAGAAAGCAATTTTTTATTTTTTTTCTTATTTGGTTGATGATTACCATTTGAAACTTGTTGGGACCCCTCTGGGCCAATTCTGCGATTGCAGTTCGCTATGATTGCCAGGATGGCCTGACTGTGAATCGGCGGTGGTCACTTAACCAGTTGGAAACAACCTGCCATTTGCAATAGTTCCGCGTTGAGATGGCCGGCGAGCTGTTTTTGAGGTCCCTGAACCGGGGGCGGTGTCCGCCCGCGAGCACTGAACGGCCTTCCACGGCGTCAGCGGTCCTGGTGGTAGAGGGCGACGATGTGCCAACGCAGACTAGATGTAAGTTCCGCGCGCACTGCTGTGACATCATCACTTGTGGGCACTACCAGACAGCGGTTAATAAGTTGAGGACTGGCATACATCTTCATGGCATTATGTTAATTGTGTGTAATTTTTGTTAATGTGTTATATGCATGCAACAGCAAACGTTTAAAAAATGAGGCGTGTCTTTTAACCACTGTATTAAAAAAGTGATTTTTTTCCAGTATTAGGTGCCGTTCTCCTGCTTTCTGCTTCAAAAACGATTTATTTTAGTATTCCTTTGAAAATAATTTATTTTATATTCTTGGCACACAAAGCTATAGACTATCTTAAATAAAAGCATTTTATTATGAAACAGTGCCAATTTGTTAAATAAAACCCCACTATTTATTCCAGAGAATGCTAAAAAAAACGTTCACTTTTGGGATAAATGTTTAATTCAAAACTTAATGTGCCTGAATTTTTAAATATTTATTACGGAAAAGGTAACCTTACGGTGTAGCGGACTCATTCACAGCCGTGATATAGTACCAAACATTACACCAAGTTTAAATTATTTTAGTTCACATTTGTTTCATATATACACAAAACCAAATATTATTAGCCAACAAATTTTAGTCGCGTTGCAAAATTTTTTCAGAAATTCCATGCTAATGTAGTTTATTTTCTCAGGATTTGTTCTAAATTAAATGGATGTTATTTTTTATATCAGTGAAATGCTTAGCATGTTATTTTTCTCTTAGAAGAAACTATACATGTTTATCACTTGTCATGGCTAGATATTTCAAAAATTTATTTTGGAAAAAATGTTAGCTAATGGCGTATATATTTAAATTCAAAACTAACAATATTTCATATCTTCGGTAATTTTTCTTTACACATAGCGACTTCAGCATGCATATTCTGCCAGAATCAATCGATTAGTTAAATTTCATTTTTGTGCCAGAAGTAAAAACATGGTATTATTGCATTTTTCTTCGTAACGTATCACATGCACAACTGTGACATATTTATTAGAAAAATAACTGTTATTGTCGTAGACTACAAAAAATTATTTTGGCAGCTGAGCGACACGATTTTGTGTATAGGAAAAAAATATATAGTACGTTCAATCATTCGAAGGTAATAAGGGGTGTTGGTTTTGATTTCCATTGGTTTCTAACCGTGAATAATATCTGCATTCACTTTATTTACAGGACCACAAAAAAGGAAATTAGTCCTTAGACCAACTCCGAAACCACTGTGCCTTATCCAAATGGTGGTGGTGGTGATGTGTGTAGAAGTGCCTGAAAAGAGGCAGATTTGTTTAATGCTTAAATAATCGAAAACCGGTATAGTAACAGCTTAGCTAATTATGAACCAATTACCCAACGCCACAGGTTAATCTATTGAACCACATGTATGAAGCATTATTTATTAGCTATTACGGTGTCCTGTGACGAATGAAGCTTAGAATTTGACCCTTCAGTTTCTAAAACCGAGAGAATTCAAGAACAACACTGTAGTGGAATTTCAAAATCATTAATTAATGTATGGGAATGTTAACAAGGGCACACCAACACTTTTTACGTATCCATAAGTGCGCCATTAGATGAAAACCCAAAAAAGTAATCTTAGAAACCATGGTGGATATGTCAGTGCAGCAAACTTATCGTAACACTGAGATTACAAAAACGCATTTATTGGTATTACTTATGTTTAGCTTTTAACCATATTATTATGTCTTGATTGTATTGCTTAAGTAATTGGCGATATATCTTCATGAATAATTTTACTTAAGAAAATTCTACACTCTTAAACTCTGCATTAATGCGATTATGAATGAGATGTAAGGCAAACTTACAAATATGTAGTTTCATTGTTTAAGTTTTTCATCATGTTAGAATATGTATTACTGTATTTTAATACGTATTTTAAAGCCATACTACGCTATTTACTAGTAAATGACAGACATTTGCTACATTTTTACACCCGCATGTTTGCATAAGCATTGGTAGGCCTACATTATTTTCAATGCACAATTTTGTTTACTTAACTGGGTCTACTGTGCCAAAATAAATTTTACTAAGGCTTTCTACGCATTTAAATAGTATACTCTACCCTTCAAAAATTTAAGACCATTAGTAAATTCGTAAAAATAATTTTCAACTGTAAAACTGTTAGTGCAATCTGTATTCTACATTTTTTTGACACTGTAACTTTAAAAAAAATATATTTGTATTATTAAATTATTTTAATTGGTTAAATAAATGGCAAGTTATGATTTTTGAAACGAATACATAAACCTGGAGTTATCGTACACAATTTTGTGTACAAAGTTATGAAGACACAAATTTACAGCTATTTAAATGTAAGTTTTTTTTAAATTGTTTGTATAAATGCACATAAAAGCAAAAAAATAAACGGGGACCAGAATAAATTTGGACAAAAGTTTTTTATTTTTGTTAATTACTACCTGAATTTATGAAAAATAAGCTACAAATTCACCAAAATTTAAAATTATATACGTTTCTTACTAGTTTAGTTAGTTTGTTCTCTTTCCACTCAAATTATGACATTATATAATTTGACGCGTCCCGCGTCCCGACNTCAAATTATGACATTATATAATTTGAAGCGTCCCGCGTCCCGACAGATATTTTTCGGCAGAAGGCACACTGTCGAAACACGCAGGCTGGCTAACGCAATTAATACTAAGGCTTTGGCGAGCATGCTAGAAGAATGGTGCCAGGATTCCAAGGCGTAATGAACACGTGGTGTAGGGACCACATGCGGAGGAAGACAGACGCAGCTGCATCTCGCAGCCAAAAGGGGACGCCTGCAATAAATGATGAGAGCTTTTGGTGGTAGTGCAAGAATAATAGTGACACGATATCTGGAGGCAGGAGAAACTCTGCGCTGACCAAGGGGCCCACCAAGTGTCCCAGCATGTGCAGGACGGAGCACTTAAACTTCCTTGCCAGAATCAAGGGACCACCAAGTATGCCAGCACATGCGGGTAGCTGGACCATGGAACACGTGTTTTACGACCAAAAGGACGCTGCGGTCATCCTGGACACGTGCAGAGATGATGCGAGTTTAATATGGCAAACGAGCATACAAAAACAGGAGGAAGACGAAGGAACGAGGCAGTCGGCCGATGTGAAGCGCGGAGTGTGGAGTGGCGCCGGGAGGAACGAGTACGAGAGAAGGCATCGAGACGTCGACACCGGTCGGCGAGGAACGGACGCAGCCCAGGCGTCGCAGGCCATCCACCGAGTGACGGAGCAGTCCCCAGGTCGCCGGCTGGGAGATCAACCATCGCCTCGAGACAGCTAAGTAGAGACATACAGGAAGTGAGACGAACCTTGCTTTCCATGGGACAAATCGTAGCGTCAAGCCCTACATAGCCTACATAGCTAAGGGGGGAGAGAGTTGTCTTGTGTGTTCATCTAGAAGTTAACCTGTTAAGCGAAAATAAAACTGACCTATGTAAATTCGCAAAGAAGGGGAATTTATTTGGTAAATTGGACCTAGGGATATTAGCGTCAACATATTCCTACGCCCTAACACTGAGGGCTAACATCAATTGCTGGTGCCTTACGCCGAGAGCAGAAACAATACCTACCCATACACCATAGCACTGGGGAGGTATCAATTTTTGTTGCCCAACTAAGGGGCACGCTGAAGTCTGTATAGACGGAGGCAAGAACAGTCTTAGTACCCGGGAGAAAAGAGATCTGGCCCCGTCCGAGCAGCTAGCTTATTCACGACTTCGGGTAGTCATAAAATTAAACCCGTGGCGCCCATTATCGACAGTAGAACCGAGAAGGGAACGAGGTAATAAACCAGAGAAGAATGGCAGACCGCAGGCGTGTACAGAGTTTAGAAGAAAGGCGGAGAGCGAAGTCCCAAGAAGAAGGTAACGAGATAAGGACAAATATATCTCCAAATAACTCACAAACACATATCGAAAGCAGGGGGGAAACGAGGGAGAAGTGCAGAGCCCCGCGTTGCCAAGGCATGGGACTATACATAGTACAGTGCCGCAATTGCCTGCGGCGGCAATGTAACCAATGTATAGGCTGGCCAGATGTTTCCCAGCCGATGCAAGGAACGGGGTACCAGTGCCTTAATTGTCAGGAGCCGCAGACACAGTGCGACCTCCTGAATTGCCCGGGGCACAACACGCGCCTTACTCGGTGCACCACCTGTAAACAGGTATTCCACAACATATGTATAGGGTGGCCCGAGGGGGCGAGGGCACGAGAGGCTGGGTATACCAATGCGGGGTATGCCAAAAACGGACAAGCTGGGAGCTCCCTTCAAACGCGGACCAAACCCGGGGCACCCGGGCAGAGGGAGGACAAGGGATAGTAGAGGAAATGGTGCTGCCGGAATTCGCAGGAAGACCCCACGAAGATCCCGAACGATTCATACAGAATTGTGAACATGAGTTCCGGACCGGTGGTGTTCCCAGGAAGAGTTGGGTGCAGAAGGCACGCGAACAATTGAAACAAGCCGCCCTCAGCTGGTGGGACAGGTATGGGGAGTTCATAACGACGTGGGAACAATTCGCTGCCCGCCTGAGCAGTCAGTTCGCAGGAGAAGAAGTTATAACTGGGCTATGAACCGAGTTCTACACCCAGCAACAACCGAACGAGGAAGAAGTAGAAATCTTTATGAGGAGGAAGACGCAAATGTTCGCTCGCATCGCGCCAGAATGAACAGAAGCAGAGGGAGTTTGTATAGTTACAAGACAATTGATACAAGTCCTACAAAGCGTCCTACGCCATCCATGGGCAACAGGGATAGAGGAACTCGTGGAAAGGGCGAGAGAGGTGGAGATCGATTACCAGGAAATGCGCGCAGTAAGGGTAGGGACCCACCTCCCCCCGCACCCTCCTGCCATCCACCCAGAGCGGACAATACAAAATAACCTACCCGACAAAAGCGAAAGAAAGAGCTTACCCCAGTGCTAGTACTGTCCCGAGAGGCACCTCCACCGTGATTGCCCAACCATAAATCCCGGATAGCCGCCGAAAAGGAAAAAGCCACCTGGAACTCCCCCCTTGGAACAGGGAAGGCGACTCACCCGAGGTGAGAGTCGGGAAATGCCCTCGCCGGGGGCCCGGAGCCACCCTGCATCACCGGTGTAAATAAAAGGGTGAGGCAAATATGCACTGTGGGCGTCCTGGAATCAGGCATGCAAGCACCTTGGGTAGAAGCCCGGATTAATAGCCACGCTGTTAAGGCTGTCTTAGACACAGCCGCTGCTGAAAACTTTATCAGAAGCAAACTGCTGACACCGGAACAAAGCAAAGCGATGCAGAAGGACGCCCGACACGTCCAGATGGCCCAGACGGAGTCCCGACTGACAATAGAGGGAAAAATCACTTTGCCAGTATACACAGGGGTAGAAACAGTAGCAACGGAGTTCTTCTGTGCCCCACAGTTAGCAGAAGAAGTAAACCTTTGGGCAACCATGGCTGTCGAGCCAAGGCTGTATAATCGACTGCGGGCAAAAGCGATTATGCCTGGGCAGGTGGGACAAAATGGCTGTAAACTGGGAGTCTCCCGTAAACACGGAAGGGTCAAGAGCCATATCCGACAAGGAGGTGAACCACCAGCTAAGACCCGACCAGCTGCGAGCGTTAGTCCAAATAATGAACGCCCATGCTGCGATATTTGGGGACACCCACTGATTATAACAGACCACAGCCATCCAACACGAGATATGGGTAAAGGATGCGCACCCCATATACTGCCGCCTAGGTAACCTGTCAGCCCACCGCCGACAGATCATCCTAGACCAGGTGGCCGAAATGAAAGAACAGGGGATAGTGGAGCCGAAGGACTCCCCATACAATGCTAGGGTGGTACTCGTACCCAATAAAGGTGGCGAACTTCGATTCTGTGTGGACTATCAAGCACTAAATGACATAACATACCCAATAGCCCCGCCCGCAATAAACATCGCAAATATGCTCCGTGACCTAGGAGACACGCGTATATTCTCCACACTGGACATGCGCAGTGGATACTAGCAAATCCCTGTGCACCCAGAGTCCCGTAAATATACTGAGTTTACCACCCCAGAGGGCGAAACACTGCAGTTCCAAGTAATGCCCTTCGGCTTAAAGAACGTGCCTGCTACCTTCCATAGGTTGATGTCGGCCGTAGTACTGACCGGCTACAGCGGCCAATTCTGCCTGGCATATCTGGATGACGTCATTCTGTATTCCCGCAAATGGGAGGAACACCAGGTACACTTGCGCAAGGTGCTGGAACGGTTCGAGCTCCACAGTCTGACATGCCGGCAGGAGAATTGTCACTTCGGCAAAACCCAGGTCGAGTATCTAGGGCACATAATCACCCCGGAAGGAAATTACCCAAAGGCCGAAAAGATACGGGAAATTGAAGACGCCAGGGCGCCAACAAAGCAGAGACAATTGAGGTGGTTCCTGGGACTCTGTAATTTGCTCCACGACTTCATCGAGGACGTTGCCCTTCTTATGGCCCCCCTCAACGTGCTTCTACCCAAAACGGCTCGCTGGAGGTGGAACGACAAACATGAAAGGGCCTACCTAGAACTTAAGGCGCGGTATAGCGGCATAAGAATGCTGTATCGCCCTATGCCCGAGTTACCACTAATCCTGCAGACAGACGCAAGCGGAACCGGAATGGGGGCGATTCTGTATCAGGAACAGCCACAGCACCCCCGACGAATAATCGCATACGCCAGCACTATGCTCAAGGAGGCCGAACGGCATTACCACAGTAACGAGCAGGAGTGCTTGGCGGTAATCTGGGCAGTCCGCAAGTACCGCTACTATTTAGAGGACAGGCCCTTCATCCTTCGGACCGACAACAAGGCCTTCACTTGGCTAAGAACTAAGAGCAGCGAGAGGGCGAAATTGGGGCGGTGGGCGTTGTTTCTAATGGAGTTCTCCTTCACGATAGAGCATTGCCCAGGGTCCGCCAATGAGCTACCCGACGCCTTGTCCCTCCAACCACAAGGGTCAGACCAGAACAGAGGGGCGGACGACTGGGATTGTATTCTTCCCCCTCCCCCCCACCGAAGTCACCACAGCCAGGGCACATGGAGCTGCAGCTAATTAAGTTCTGCGAGAACAAAGGACTGCTACAAGACCTACAGGAGTCCGATCCCGCACTATCGGGACTAATGGAGTGACACCCCGAACAATATGAAATAAGAGGTGGAGTAGTCTGGACAAGAGCCCACCCATGAGCCGATCAGTGGAAAGTCTGGGTCCCCAAAGAGTTACGACCCAGCCTCTGCGAGCACCATCAGGATCATCCCCACGCAGGACACCCCGGGTGCCAGGAAACATTAAGGGCCCTGACCACCCGATACACCTGGCACAGAGTCGGACGGGAAGTCAGGGAGTACATCGCCAGGTGCCGAACATGCTGTGCGAACAAGGCATACCCGGTGCCGAAGACGCAGTATACGCCCAGACGACCTAAGACTCCGTGGACGCACATCGCCAAGGACATTATGGGCCCCTATCCTAGGACACCCAGGGGAAAACGATACCTGCTCGTCGTAACCGACCAGTTCTCCCGGTGGATGGAAGCATTCCCTGTACCTAATCAGGAAGCGGGCACGATTATCCGGCAAATGGAGCGGGAGGTTTTTCCCAGGTGGGGGTTTCCAAAGTGTGTCCTAACCGACAACGGCTCCCAATTCACCGGCACAAAATGGGTGAAGGTGTGTGAAGGGTGGGGGGCGGAAAGCTGGACGACGCCCACATACCACCCTCAGGCCAACACCACCGAATGCCGAAGCCAGGAACTGAAAAAGAACATGCGCATCCGGATGGGCGACAACCACACACAACGGGTCGTACACATCCCCGAGATCCTGTACACAATGCGGCGCCGGCACAATGACGCCCTGGGCACTTCGCCCAGCCAACTCATACTTGGGTACAATCTCCGCCGCCCAGGAGAATGGTAGTGGGAGACCAAGGCGACAGAGCTGCCCGGCCCCGAAGCAATAAGGAAAGCGGCTATCCGAAGAATGGGCGTGGCTCGGAGAAACCAACAACGGTACATCCGACGCAAATACCCGGAACCAACCAGCGATGGACACCACCTACCCAAAGGCCAGCATGTATTGTTCCGGAATCATCCTCTGAGCCAGGCCAGTGAAAAATATTGTGTGAGATTTGCGCCGAAATGGGAGGGACCGTACATCATAGCAGGGCGCCAAGGGAATGTGTACTGGGCAGAAGATGATATGGGGAAAATGCGGAAGATAGCGCGGTTTCAGATACGCCCTATACCCGAGCTCCGCACCCAGGGCCCTAGAGAAGCCGAACGAGACTGTGCAGAGGAAGCCAGCAGTATTCCACTTGCTCGCCAGACGAGCAGTATGGACAGGGGCGAAGGGATAACGGACGAGCAACAGACCGCGTGGCTACGGCAGCCAGGGTGGGCATCCCGACACCTCACGGACGCCAGGGCCACGAGGTCACCGGAGCAACGAACCATTGACGGGCGGCCGGGAGAGATAAACACGCCCGAGGGAGCAAAATATGGCGGAGAGCAGACGGCAGAGAGGCAGGGACTACGCGAACGGGTGGAAAAGGAGGCCGAGACAGGTGAGGGGGAGCGGGAAGGTGAATTACGGTGCGAGAACGAGGGAGAGCCGGAAGCGAACGCGGAGAGAGAGACGGACGGAGGAGAGAGGCCGGGCGGAAGAAGGAATAGCGACCAGGCGCGAACGAGCAGGGGAGAGAGAGAGAATTCTACCATGGCGTAATTGTCGGGACCAGGGAGAAGCGAGTGAAGAAGATCTAAGACGCCCTCTACAGGTGAACACCGATGGAGAATCGAACCTGGGAGCAGAGAAGGTACCAGAGGGAGATGTGCCAACAGCACCGACGGGCGGCGCCCAGCCGCCTACAGACGAGGGACACCCCCTTCCACCACATGTTGCCACGGACGCTGCACCTGGGGTACAGGTGAACACCGATGGAGAATCGAACTCGGGAGCGGACGAGCCCAGGAGGGTCCAGCCATGGCGCAGTTGCCACCAGGGAGAGAAACACCATCTCTACAGATATCACCGCGCATATAGGCCCCGCACAGTCCAGGGGCCGAGCTGAAGATACAGGAGGTCACTTTAACTGGTTGGTGGAAGTAACGTGGGGTCAGGTGGTCAGGTAAACAAACTGCGCCGACAAATTACAGTACCCGGTGCGCCAGTGAAAGAAAAAGTAGGAAAAAGAAAAGTTACTAATTCCCTGGATTGTGAATAGGGACGTTTCCGAAAGAGTATGCCAGTATTCCCGCCTGCTGTAAGACCACTCGGAAGAGCGGCAGGGAAATGGCTGGAAAAATAATTTCACTGTGTGGTACAGAAACTGCGAGATAAGGGAAAAGCGAGATGCAAAATAAACCCAGTTTTACCGCGCAGGAAGTGCCCAAAGATAAATAAACTATAGCGCGCACGAGTAAGGGTGCACACAGTTAAAAGAGCCAGGCCTGAGGGCCATGAAACTTAGTGCGCACGGGAAGCAGCGTGTGAAGAAGACTAAGCAAGATAAAACGGACGCCGAGAAGGGTGGAGTTACGCGAACGAGAGATGAATGAGGCGGAAGAAACTCTAGCGTGCGCGGGGATACCCATGTGAAGCAGACAGGCTAAGAGGCGAGCGAAGCGAGAAGCAAGCGAGAGAGAAACGCGAGAAAAACCGAATAAAGTATCATGCGACCGAGAGCGAAGAAGGAAGAGGCGAAGGAAGATGGGAGGAGAAGTGGCAACTACGCGAGAGGAAGCGGGCGCGGAGAAAGTGGAGAAGAAAGAAGGGAAGAAGGACCAAAATCAAGTGAAAATACATCGGCAGAGAGTCGAACCCAGCAAACATCAGCCCGGCGAGGCAGTACCACGGAGAACACAACCAATCTGCGGGACAAGACAGCAGCTCGGAGACGTCAACTGAATGAGAGATGGAAGGGCGACCTCCCCCCCCTCTCCCAGCAGGCTGTCAAGGTCCACATTGCGTGGAGAGGTGAGGCGTTCTTCTTCCAGCCAGCCAGTCGGAAGTAAACAAGCG